>DWME01008961.1:0-11282 GCA_018244795.1 Parelbella ahira ahira
TTGAGAGGGTTAAGGCCATAGTCTGCCACGCTGGCCAAGTGCGGGTTGGCAGACTTCACACACCTCAGATTTTTTTTAAAATTCTATGGTGTGCAGGTTTCCTCACGATGTTTCCTTCACCTTTAGCAAGTGATATTTAAACTTAAACGCAGTTTTATAAAGAGGTGCGCGCCATGGATTTGAACCCAGCACCTCCGGAGTGAGAGGCTGAATTCATAACCACTAGGCTATCACTGCCTCACTGTGAAAGAATATCTTATGCAAATTTTAATATTCGTTTCTAAATGCTTTATATTTTAAACTGAAATTAAAATCACGTGCCACTTGGAGTTACGGGTAAAGGCGCTATCTCTCCTTCCCTCATCATCTTTTCTCTTTTAATAGACATGCGGGGTAATGAATGATCACAAAGTTTACTCAATTCTTTGTTAATTCTTAGTCTATATACATATACTTCACCCTAATAAACATCCACGTCTAGTAACAGGTATTCCAAATTGCATATTCTATTCACCAAAAATATATCTGCCAGGCGTTTATTACGTTGGTGCCGTTTTCTAACTATAAATGTTACGAGATAATTGAGCCCTTCGCCTATCAAATATTAATGAATCTCTTTAGTAACAGAACACGTTTTTTCTTAATCATATTCTACTTTCGTACCACTTAAATTTTATGTACCTACCTAGCTACGGTGTTTAAGCAATCGTCTATCATCATCAATAACCATTTTACCTTTCCACTGTTGGATACTGGTCCCCATTCGAAATGAGAACGATAAGGCCATAGATTGTTTCAATAGCCAAGAGCCGGTTGGCAGGCTACCCGCGTTTCAGGCCTAGAACGTACATGGACTAAATATTATACGTTACACGTGCATCCTTTCGTGCTTATTTCCCATAGCGTTAACTAGAGACTAGGCATTTCCACCGGATACAGTCCTGACAAAATTAGCACTGCATTCATCAAAGTCGTCATACTTGTCCGCCCATTTAAAATACTCATAACCTATAGATCTTCCAGGACGTTTTCAACTTCGTTGAAGTACGTAGATTGGAAACCTATGTCTGTCTCATTCAAGAGTATCTCTCACATTTACTTTATAAATCTGATCTTTGTCGTTACTCTATGTAATTTATTTTTTCCACTCGTCCAAGGCTTGTAAGCATCCTTTCTTAATGATAATACGATCAGTACGTCTTACACTCTTTCACACGAATATAACATATATGGGTATAATAGATAAAACAGTAATAACCCTATATAAATATAACAACCTATCATCACTTCTGTAATCCCGAAGAGATAGGCAGGATAGTCTAACACACTCCGAGAGTTCACCAGTTACTCAGGTAACAGGATAAAATATAGTTTTTAAAATTATCCATAAGAAATAATATAATTATTCTATTAATGTAGGCGCTGTTCAAAAAGGTCCTTAAAACTTTACGTGCGCGACAGAGACGCCCTTATTGAGATCAATACCTATTTATTCCCAAGATTTATTCGTGACACATTTTTAACGTATCAAAAACTATTTGACTCCGAAGGTAAAGTTGAACAGAATGTACATACATAATAGTACATATGTACTACATATCTTCGTTTTTTTCGGTTTCAAGATTCTTTATTTCTTATCAGACATAAATACATTATCACTTATAATGAGATGTTTTAGAAATATAGAGGTTTATATTCGTTTAGTTCGGCGTAATTCAGGTAATTAACTTAATTAATTAACTTCACACTAGGTTCCTTATGGAGTAGGCAGAGAGTACCAAGTGTCAAATATCTTTATGTTATCCTTGCAAGAACTTTGAAAACTTTATTGTCACAATACAAATAATCAATCAATAAGTCAGCCTATTGCAAGAAGGAATACTTTTATATTTATTGTTACAAAATTTCCTCTACTTCAAAGCTACCAGATGCGTACAGTAAAAACAGCACTGTTATGAGGCCTCTAGTAACATAATTATAAGTACTGTTTTGTTAATATAGATTCTCTGAGTCACAAGAATCTTCATTATAAGCCAATTAATGACTGAAAGATGACGTATCTGTGAGTATTAGCTAGTAAATAAAGATAAGATTGTGATAGATATGATAGGGTACAACGTTCACATTATGCCAATGTCTATTACGTCTATTATCTTAAGACCAGTCGATTGTAATAAAAACTTCGCGAACATTCTATTTGAAGTTGAAAGAATATGTCTTAAAGAATTAATATATTCTAAATTCGAATATCCCTGTAAATAGACATAAGTACGTATAATATGTTTATAACGCCTACAATAATTTCTCACCGTCGCTAAGGGTGGACTGGTGGAGAATGTTACGAGGAATTAAGTCCGCCCCTTAGATGGGCAATAAAGGGGAAATAAATAAATGTCTCACTAAAATTTATTGATTTAGGGAACATATATATATATTGACTTTAGAAAACTGAAGTGATTTTCCTGATAGATATCAATCGGTTTTATGCATGGAAGTGCTTCTAAAGATGCAGTCTATAAAACGGTAGAATAAATTCGGGTGCACTCCACCAATGATGACGAACAAAGAACTGGTCTTGTTGCTGCAGTTTCTTAAAAATAAATGTTTTTAATAAAAAAAAAAATGAAAAGCATCGCGTACTTATAACACGATTAGTATGTCTTACAGGGAAATTACAATTTACAATGTAAGTTTACAATTTACGACGTAAAATTACAATTTAGAACGTAAAATTAGAATTTACAAGCAATCTCCAAATTGCTTTTGGGAATTCCGTACTCTACTTGAGCGTTTTCGCATTAGGAAAATAGTTTCGCATTGAACAACGCACAAGTCTATCGAGACTTTGAAGATAAGTTCGTGTGGAATACTCCCGTGATATTTCTGTTATACGTGTAATATTCAAAGTAGGCTTGTTTAAGTCACAATTTCGATAAGTACTAATAATAAAAGTGCTCTATATCGGCATAATCCTCAAACGAAGGTTTAGGCAAACATTTGCCAGTCTCAAGTTCTTTTTTTTTCGTTGCCCGAAGTATATTTGTATTGTACCTTTTCGGAGCAATAATGTTGCCAAATACTTTGAAAGTGTATCTGAATGTTCGCAGTTGTTCTACCGTTCAATACAGGTCTCCTGTCACAAGATAATCGTTAAATTCATAGCTGCTAAATTGATAATTGCAATTGAATTTATTGTATATTTAAAGTTAAAAATGAGACTCAAGCAAGTGTGAAGACTCAAAGAAAATATGCTTGGAAAAAAATAGAAACAGAAATAAACATTAAAAATTTCCACTTGTAACTTCGTAAAAGCCTACTTTGTAAAGTAAATATTTAATTACGAGTAAATTATACTTTTAACTTGGTCGTCGTGTACGTATCGGTACCAGTTCTAGCTCGCTTTAGATTTGACATTCAATTTCAAATGTTCGAAATCTTACATTAATATAATATTGCGCTTGTGTTACCTCGAAGATTTAGGCAGAGTGTAGTCCATCCACTTATGTTACTCGTCCTATGCACTAGGTGGTGAGCCTGTTGAATATAATACATGCATTCGAAATGTTCTCGATATTAATTTTTAAATTGATCGCCATGTTTAAATTGTTTAAAGCCGGGAGTTTAATTCTTCTGAGTAAAAAGCAAATGTCGAAGTTAGAGCTTTTACTACAACATCGGCGTTGGACATTCAACAACAGCATTTTTATTGTATGATGCTTAATTTCAAACTTTGTTTGACTTTGTCCAGGCAGTCCTTTATTTTACTCAGATACTTTGATACCTTGCGACAAGCCGAGACAGGGCGCGATGGCGCTCATTGGGGGAGGCCTAAGTCCAGCGGTGGATTGAGATAGGTCGATGATGATGATGACGACTTTGATACCTTCGTTGATTTTTTTCGATGAGACAATTTCAACACTTCTTTGATTCTCATAAGCAGTTGATACGTTTTTCTGACGCACCAAAATGTGGATCAAGATTATGACTAAGATGCGTTACGCGGAAGCAGATTAGCAAATGCGGTCAAGCGTTATCATGTTTCAACTGTCGCTTATTCGGTAGCGATATTTTAATTACTCTCGTAGCTGTACGATCGCCAACGTCACGAAGCAATTACAAGTGAATTGTTGGAAGTTTCATGCTTCATAAATTTTATGTATTGTGTTCTTGCGACCGCCAAAAACCAAGGAATACATTTTGAAAAATACTTTTATGCAAATGACAATTCATAATTTATTACTTAAATAAATTTTTGAGCTTCGGTTTAATATTTATCGTGTTTTTTTTTCAATGTAAAATACTAGAGGATCGTGTTTCAATAATTAATGTAAAACAATCTCAAACTAAGTTGAAATAAAAATTATCTTTTTGCTTTTAATCTTATAATGTGAAACTTCAAACAAGCGTGAAAAGGTTTTTTAGGCATGCGTGGTCCATCTAGGATGCAACTACGAGTATGCCATGCGGTTCGTGATAGCGTAAAAAATTTCTTTTTAGAGAATTTAAAATTTCCTTAGGTAAGTAAGCATTTTAAGACTTAAAATCTATACTTCATATACTCGTATTAATAGTTTATCAATTCATGACTGCAATATTTATTATATACAAATGGTACAGCCATGAACAGAAATATCGTGATAATCTTTAGAATAAAACATTTTAAACAATTTGAAATATACATATGTGAGCAATTTTGAACGAGCTCAGTTTATTTGAACGTGTTTTACAATCAATAATCGTTACGTTCTCGGCTGTACCATTTGTGTACGCAAGTGGTACAGTCATGAACAGAACTGTGTAAACGTGAAGGAGTTGAAACGCATTTTATCTGGCGATGATTTTCAGAGGCGCGTAAATTAGGCAAACAGCATCGTCGGCTGCGTGGAGAGAGTGAAACCATGTTTACGAAAACCAGTTTGGATGCAGGTGCGCGCCGCGGCTGTTGTGGAGCCATCTTTTCAACGCATGCTCCACACTCGTTATCCGAACTCGCGTCTACGTGGCTTTAATTAATGCATCTCAGAGACGCGCTCCTAACCGACACAGGCTATATTCCATCAACCGATTTTTGTTTGATAATGATTTATTGATCAATCGTGGCAACTGATTACTAATAATGTACAAATTGAAATAAATTAACATTAAGCAAACTTTTGATTATAAATAAAGTTATAATACTTATTATACGATTCAAATGATAACCACGATATAATAAAATTCTATTAAACTTGATCTACATAAGTCAGCGTGCAATGTCAACTAGAAAAAATGAGTACGTTTAGGTACGTCACTTTTAAAAATTTGTTAAGCTTCTGAAATAAACATATCTGCCTATTGTTAAGACTTGTTACCCATGAACGAAAGCTATCCGACCTTACATGGCTTTCTCGTGAACTCGTTATAGTCAAATGAATTTATAATTCAAAAATCTACAGGAAAGTTAACAGTTCGCCGGCGGGCTCTCGTCGAGTCAAATAATGTGTAGAAAAAAATCGCTTTTGTTTGACGTAAACAAGTACTTGTATAAAACTTTTCCATTTCGTGTATTTAAACAAGAGGTACGTACTGACACGGGCATGAGGAAATGAGTGTATAGAGAAATGAAAATAAGAGGGCTTCAGGTCGTTATATTTTTGTTAATTTAGTCCGATTTTGTTCCGTTAACATATCATCACGGCTTGTTTATCCCCGAAAGGGGTAGACGAAAAAGCGTACAACACTCCCACGATTTGCCAGTTATGTTATAAATCCCATGGAATGGGGGATGAGCCCGTCGTTCTTATTGTATGTACGTTGGTTAAATGAAATGAGCTTAATATTTGCTGTAATAAGAATATTGTTTTTACCTACGTCCCTTACGCTTATCTAGCTACTCAATGTTCTACTTAGAATACATATTTTTGTAAAAAAAACGTACATTTAAATAAGTTAAAAAAACATATGCGTAAAAACTAAATTAAGACCAATATAATTTTGGTTACTTATCTTATAATTTGGTGTAATTTAACCTTCTGTATAATGAAAATGCTCCGTCGTGCCATATTTAGCAATAACTTCGAATATGGTTTCTAGGAATGTCAAAGTATTCATATTAACGCCCGTAAAGATCAAGATATTTGACAGTCTATGCTCGCTGTCTACCGCATAATGGAGCTGGCGTGACGATATAATAATAATAACAATAAAAGTGTTCGTCGATTTCTCGTACATCACGGTTCACCGACATTCTCTTGCACCCCCACACAACAAACCCTACATGTCCATAATGTGTCATTAATATGAATACTATAACAGAAGCATTTAACAATAGATTTTTCTTGGCCATTAAATTTTAAACCAAAAAACGCCAGAAACGTTTCCCATGCTTTCTATATATCAGGATAGCGTAGCAAAGGCTTTTCGCAATTAATTTTGCTTTGATTCTGAAACTGGTCGATCAAAACACTAACTATAAACACAAAAACCTAGTTACATATACCACCACAAACAGCCGCGATAATGCTCACATCGTTATAAATCAACATACGTGTACCTAAGAACGTGTGGCCAATGATGGCGATAGTGCTCGTAACTCGTAAGTGCGCAGACCTCACCCGCCGGAGACAATGGAGGCCGGCGGTTGCACGATACAATTTAGCCGATACAATAGACTTTTGTTTCACCAACAGTTCCCACTACACTTCGCACAATATTTTCCCATTACACGTTGTTTCTTTTTACATATCCACCGTAGGGTGTCTCGCTTGTCGGTGTCGTATCGCCATAAGTGTATCAGGAAATGATCCTTCGCTGATGCTTCTTGTCCGACAGCCAACTAGTGGAATACTTTTTCAGTGTCTATGTTTCCGGACACAAACTAGGGCTCTACAAAGTAAGGGTGTATAAACTCTTCCTAAGTATGCGTGCTCCATCTTAAGACGAATCTGCCCTTTCTATAAGGCGAGATCGCGATGTGTTTTTAGTTGAAAATAATACATGGGACGTAAATATAAAGAACTATCGAAAACTAGAAGTACCACACGCCTCTGCATACTTCCTCGGGGAAATACAGGCGTGATTGTAGGTTTATATTACATTGAGTTAATTTCAACTTTTACTTTGTTCAAAAGTGGATATTACTGTTAAATTAAATGGAAAACTGTACTGTTTTTGTTAATAGATTTTTGTTCGTTTTGTTCATCCGCGTCTACTGAACGGCGCTGAGCCACTCAACGGTTACTCACAAAGTTATAATAATCTTTTTACAATTTTACCTCGTTACTAGGAACTTTTTATATCTTTTATTATTACCCTCCTGTACTAATAGGTTTTTATCTAATAAAATAAAAATTATTTAATTTTTTTTTTATAAAAGATTTTAAATTCTTGCACAAGAAACTATTAATTAATAATTTAGCAGTAAAATTTTTTGCGTTCCGCCACTAGGCACGGCTCTTTTCCGCAATTATGAGTGGCGTGGAGCATAGTCCACCAAGTTGCTCCAGTGGAGTCTCATGGAGGACGGTTGATTTTATGTACTAAAAGGAGTCTTAGAAATAGCTTAAGCATAAAAAATAGGGCAAAGTATTATTGGACTTTTCTAACGTGCAATCCTCGGCAGTCGTACGGAGTCTGGATTAATGCCCGCTGAAAGGCAATAGATTCACGCCCTATTTCATAGGATGAATAACATTACTCGTAAACTCGTGAAAAATGGTAGTACCTACCTACATTTCTACCTACATCTTATACAAAAAGAGTATAATATAGTAGCTTAGAAATTGCTTTCTTACTCTGTTATCTTCGAGTTTTTACGATTAGCATTTAATAGCTAATTAAACTTCTTAGTTTCCACAAAGTGGGTAAGTAAAAGTTTACGGCACAATGATCAATAGAGAGAACACGGGCAACGCTCCATTGAGTTGGGTTAATGTTATATTTTTCGTACAAAAAGTTTCCTAACAAAGAAAGTAGGTAACACATTTATATTTCATGTTTCACAATTTTTCTCGAAAGTTCTTTTTTAATATTATTGTTGTATCGTTACCCCAGTTGCCCAACAGGGTAGGCAGAGGGCAGTAAATGCTAAATATCTTTATCTTTCAGAATGTCACGTGCTTCTTCTACATTTATCACTTTTAAGACGTATGTATTCACTTAGTTTTTAATATATCTTTTTGTTGTCTGAATCTCTAGCCCTAGTTGAAATAAGTAACCTGAGTTTGGCTAGTGTAATTTTTAGATCAAACTGGACACTCAACATTTTTGAAATCCTTGTCCCACCAGTGGGGTTACTTGGTGAGAAAGAATGGAAGAATTCGATTCAATTACAGTTTTTCTGTAAGATTTTATTGTGAAGATCTTGTGTTTACGTAATTAAATTAAATGATAAAAAACTTAAACTGTGGAATACGAATCATTTTGACGTCCCGTTCGGTAAAAAAACTCCCCAAGCTTGCGTTGCTCGTTCCAACCATCTTCGACTAGATAATATATTTACAGTGATGAGTTTATTTATCTGTGGTGTATCGATTAGTGTATCCGTGAGCGTCTCTAACACGTACGATATGGGAAATCCTTTCGCAATAGACATTGAACGACAAACGTTTTCTAAGTTCCATTTTTAAATGTGCTTACGCTTTTAGAATGTGCCTTCACTTTAAAATTTAAAACAAATATTTTTTTTGAAAGTAGAAGAGTAATATAGTACAATTTTGTAACTGGTTAATTACTGGTTATTTTGAATTAAGAGCATTATTTACTGTGCCGAATAGTGATTGTTCTGTTGGTTGAAAACTAAATAGAAATACAAGTTCAGTATTGGTTAGTACGTATTTAAACCTAAGAACATGTTTTATATATAGTTTGACGATTATAGTTATTGCTTTTTTGGATATTCATAAATAAAGCCGCAACAGAATTAAGTTACGGGTCACAGTAAAATATTGTATTACACCCAAAGATTTATTATCATGAAATGTTTTTTACGTATCAACTTGTAACAAAGTGTGGGGACACTTTTTCATCGAGTTCCATTATCACCGCTAGCTCGTAATAAATGTGTCTGTAGCTGAAAAACTATAAACAACGTAAGTTATGAGTCGATTTTGTGGAACAACACCAATACAAAAGTTCTCAAGTACAAAACATTCCAATCGTCCACTATAGATCGTGTGAAAATATTTTAAGTACTCTAACTACTTAATAAATTTCTTTGCTTATCAACAGTCGTGATTATATTTAAGTGTTGCCAGCTATATGTACTATGAAGGGTATATCTGTGTTCGTTTTTTTATCCAGCTCCGTTCAAAATCGTCGCCATATGCGCGGAATCCACTTACAAAAAGCACCACACATGTGCCACGCCGCCGCGGCCCATCCCGTACACATCCGGACTATCTTCCCCCTGCTATTTTAAACTGGGACTCTTAAATACGATTCTTAACCGATAATTGTTTGTTATTGAAAGATATATGTATCACCGAATTTCATATTAACATTTAGAGTCGGGGTGACACATGCCAAAGATTCCCCCATATTTTCGCAGTCCCTCTCCAGATATGTAACTTTTATATTCCGTAGAAACTTTTATTTGTAGGCTTAGTAGTAAAATTAAAAGCTTAACAATAAAGTATATGAGAATATAAAATCTAATGTTTTTAGAACTTATTAATAGTGTAGTGGTGTCTACAACCAAGTATTCGTTCTTGCACGTTCTATAAAATGCATTTCTTCGAATTTGTCACGTATAATCACCGCAAACAGCGAAGTAGGTAACAAGTCGGAGTCGTATTGTTAAATAGTTGCATTTTTTTCTGTAATAATGCAACATCTTTTCAATATGAACCAGGAAAACCTATTCTTGTGTTATTATTACTATTATTATTTTATACCTGTGGAGAGGTAGCTCGGCTGACAGGTAAGCCGATCACGTTTCGTTGCGGTGCGCCCGCGCAGGAGTTGAGGCCGAGCGCACGGTAGAGTGCGACGTTGCACCAGTGTGCGAGCGGGACGGACCGCGGGGCGGGGGCGAGAGGCGCGCGGGACCGCCGGGACCGGCCGAGCAGGTAACCGGAGGCGACTGCACACACGACGCGTGCACCCAAATCACGAAGATGCAACGGCAGTTTGTGCTACATACCTACATATATACGGATATATGTCTAATACTAATGCCTTCTGTTGCTCTGTTTTGTATACCCTTCGTCCGTCACTATCAGTTTGGGGGATCAGTCTCGCTCAAAGCTATTTTCAATTAATTACACCGCCCCCGCGATAGGATAGAGTATCGCGTTAGCCAAAACAAATGGCAAAGCTATTGTATTTAACTATAATCAATTGCATCGAAATTGAAAAGAGACGCTTCGTAGAATATTTCGGAGAGAGAAAAATAAAAGCTCTTATCGGTGGTTTATTTATTGTATATAATGTACGCAGATGGGTCTAGAATAGCTACAGGAGCAGGTGGATCGAGACGTGGAACCAATCTTGAGATAAAACTGGTTTAAAAAACATTGGTACAACAATAACGGTGCATATTGCTACATTTGGAAACGCTTTTTTTAAGGTTTTCAGCATTTTTATCGTTGATTGAAGTTACTAGGCTAGTCTTATAATAGCCAAAGGAATGGAATATGATTAACATTTTAGGGCGGAACGTATAACATAACTGGTGAATTGTTGGAGTGTCTACCGCGTTGGGGAAATGCAGGCGTGATGTTGTGCACTCAGCTATACCTGTAGCTATACACCTCGTTATACCGGATGGTAACAAAATCTACTCGCAGACTGGCGACCATCTGGCGAGCTTTACAATATGCTGAGCGTATCCGGCTTTGATAGTAGCTCAGGTAAGATACGGCACTGCGTGTGGTGAAGTCCTCTCAATATAATAATATAGAAGATTTCTTATAAAGCACACTTATATTACTCCGAAGGGGTAGGCAGAGGGGTGTAGTACTTCAACTTTTATTAGCTGTTATACGTCTCTTGGGATAGATCTCGTATATAAATATTGAAGTAACATGTTATACCTATTTGATTATTATTATTAATCTCTTTATTATTACGAATTATTAACAGGTAGGTGGGAGCGTTGTCGAGTACGATTTGATAATTAATAAATAAACATAAGTCAACCAACCGATAATACTTATATTTCAAATAATAAATTTAAATCTTTCACGTAATCCATTCGAATAATTAGTTGTGAAATTAGAGTATATGTACATTAAATTACAGGAAAATAACGGAATTCTGTAAAATGTGATCTAAAGAATAATTTTTACCATTATGAAACTGAA
>DWME01008962.1:0-11279 GCA_018244795.1 Parelbella ahira ahira
CCGGAATGAAAATATTTGGTAAATAGGTTCATTTAGCTGCGATGTAGGCAGAATTGACTCTCTCTTTGGTCTAATGGTTGCAAGCACGTTTGTTAGACAAGAGGTCCAGAGTTCGATGATTCGATTTTGGACTTTCCTAAGTTAAAATTTTCCACTGAGAGACCAAACCTTTAATTGGAGTTATTCAGGCACAGAAAGCCGTTCCTTTCCGCATTTTGTTCTTGCTATGAGCACAGACAAAGCAAGACTCAAGTCTTGACACACAAAATGTCTTGTCACATTTATAAGAACTATAAAAATTTCACACACAGACACCTTCACGCCAGGGACCTTACAGACCCCCCGTGCTTCTTTTTAATTAATTTATATCATAAAATTGATGATTGGAAACCGATTATAAATTGAGGATTCGAAAAAAGTAAACAAAGATTTAAACAAAAAAAACAGTATATTTTAATCGAACTACAACTTTATACACTTTTCAATAAAACGATCAACAGAAATGGAACGTAAATCAACAAAGGCGATCTAGATAAATAACAATACAAATCGGCGAAATATGATAAAAAAACAAATACGTCTTGGTCTTTAAATCACGGCTTAACAACTTTTTATAGAATAAATCATTCATAAAAGTGATATTTTCGAAGAGCGATCACATGAATCACCTTAGATATATACTTGGGTTAAACTGTAATTTGCTTCATGAAGTTGAATGAAAGTATTAAGACTGTTATTCTGTAAAATATATATGTATAAAATTTCACTGTAGTGAAACAATTCACCCGCTGTCATCAGATTTCAAAGCATGTAAAGTCTGTACGATGGCAATCAGACAGCCGTTAAACATACAAACATATTAAAATCCTAAATATATATTTTTATTGACCATTCTGCATCCAGACAGAACAAGCACTTGTTCATCACACATGTACTTGCCTTGGGTGAGAATCGAACCCACATTTTCTGCCTAAGCTGTCAGAATCACTAACTATTGGGCCAACAAATTTTTATTTCATTTCATCTAAAAATATCTGTAACTTTCTGCAAGAACTAAGATATTATAGAGCAGTCGACAGAACGCCTTTATTACTCTTTTAATTCAAATGTGAACAATTTTTATTTTATTTAAAATAAAATAAAAACTGAATAAACAGATTAATTTATTTACACTTATATTTGATATGCGCTATTTTGAACACATATTTATCTCTGGCACATAAGCAGGCGACATGTGACCTATGACGATGTCTTTAAATGGCTTGCATTTAGTTTAAAATAAGTGGTAAGAGCAGTTGGTATGTGACGTAGAGGGGAGACTGGGGTAACAGCGGTTCAGGTTATATTTGTAGGTTGGTTTCTTGGTTTGAGTTCGGGCGGGAGGCTACAGTGGCGCCATCTGGAATGGGTGATGTCACTCGATTGGTCAGCTGAATAATCAGCCAAGAGTTTACACTGCTAGCTTTCTGCTGAGTCCATTCTTAATTAAATCCACTATTACCAGAACTCCATAACACGGAACTTCAAAGTGGCTATAGTTCACATGTCTACATATAAATGATGAATTAATATTTGTACAACTATATATTCAAGAATACATTTTGTTGCAATAAAATACATTTTGAATATTAACATGTTGATAATAACCAGTAATATCATTATATAGTTACCGCTCATATAATTAAAATAGAGATTTCTACAACTAAATGAGTAATAATCTGATATGTTAAACACATTCGGACATACACAGTTTATATTAATTGAAATAAATAAATAAATATAAGAGTAATGAACAACAATATATGTAGCTGACTAGCTAATAATTTACATAAACATATTTATAATACAACAAATACCGACCTCAACTAAAACACACTGCAATTTAATGGAGTAGTGTAGTCCAATATGGGCTATGGATCTGCACTTGCAAGAATACAATACAATATAATACAATTATTCTTTATTGTACATCAGAAAGATACAACAGAGACAAATATTGAGGGATCAAAGAGTTTGCAGGCGATACAAAAATAAATAGAATCAAATTCTAGAGAAAAAAAAACTCTAGCGAACAAATCAATTGAGCCTTTTTAATATACACATTTAAATATAATAAATGCTATGATTAACTGCTGTTTGCCTGTTACGATTTATCACATCAAAACGGCTGAATCGATTCTGAGGAAACTTTTAATGGAGATAGCATGAACTCTGGAATAGCACAATGACCTATATAGACACTATACATGCTACATGGAAATTTAATATTCTGAATCACAAAATCTGTTTATCCGTACTTGGCCAGCGTGGCGGAAACCTTAATACTTCTCATCGTGAGCAATGAACCGTGGAACGATAAAAGGGTGATGACGATCATCACATAATCAAGAAGCGGGTGTTTGGTAGCAGCGTGAAAGAAAAATATAACGGAATGGACAAATACTAAGGCAAACACATATAATAACAGACTATAATACATTATTGTGAATTGAACACATATATAGAGGTACCTGGACCGTTATTAGAAGGCGCCTGAAGCAATATTCCATACAGTCTAGAGGTATTATTGAAATTGAAATAGTAATTAGTATCTTTATTCTTGAATATTAAAGGCAGAGATGAGATTTTGTGAGGACCTTTACCGGAACGATCGTTATACGCTCTCTATCCCTCTGGGATATAGGCGTTATAATATGTGTCTATACAAAATGTACACCAGTCTATAGCTTTTATCTTTGTTATTAGTTTTTATATAATTAAGCCTAGTTCATTACGGTGTAGGCAGAGGGTATCGAGCGGGAAATATCCCTATCCTCACAGACCCGACAGTCTTCTTCTACATTGATCATTCTCTCATCTCTTTATTCATGCGCTCCAATGCCGATCATTTTTGAGTTTACAATCAGGCACATATTTCACTTTTGTTTAAAAACGTAATTACATGGAATTGTACTTCGGCGAACTCTTAAATCACAGATGTAACATCTTAACTAAGGAATTCTTCATAGTACAGTTTGGATGCACATAACGTAACATCACGCCTGTAATCTCCGAAGGGGTAGGCAGAGGAGTGTCGTACACTCCCACATTTCACCAGTTACGTTTACGTCAAATGGAATAGGTGGTGAGCCTATTGGCATACACCGGGCACTGATCCAGACTCCGAATCACTATTGGAAATTCTAAATTAGAAAAATCCAATAGTACCCGACCTGGGATTTGAACCCAGGGCCTCCTGATCGGCAGTCGCGCTTGCAACCACTGGATGAACGAGGCAGTCAATGGATTGGATGCATATATGTATAAAATAAATGTGGTTGGTTATTGCTCATTTATTACCAAATAAATTTATAAAAATTCGATTGAGTTAAAATTAAAAATAAATTCTATAACTTTAACATGGTTCAATTGACATGTCAAACTTAGAAAAAAACCTATGTATACGAACGAGACCTAAGAAATTACATTTGTTTAAAAGGTCCACAGCCTTATAAAAATTATAACTTGTGAACTTTTGACTGTGATGAAGTTTTAAAGTTATTCTTAACTTTATTAAATAATACAATAATATCATACAGATCCATTTTAAGTTATATGAATGATACTCAAAATGACACATGAGTATATAAATCCAGTAAATAACTGAAACCATATATCAAAGAGACAATATTTAACATGTCAATAGACACTGATAAGTCATCACCATGTGGTTTGACTGTTTCTTTATTAAATTTATAACATAATGAGCCCAATGGGAAACAAATTTTTATTAGATATTTATTCAGAATTATATAAATAAAATAATCTATTAGTAAATTTGCATTTTAAAAGTACAGGTTATATTTAAACGACAGAGTAGAATATTTATTATCTTTGACTCAGTTTGTCTATGGTCATTAAGAATAGATGAAATGTTGGATTGTGAAATTGTTGGATCATTAAATATATGAAACGCAGATATTTTGACATTTTGGTTATATACTGTGCTACTGTTTTTAATGTCATTTTCGGCTGGACACTAGATACATAAAAATATCTTAATATCGATCACTATTAAAGCCTCATGTCTTTCATCAATTTATATCGCCACACAAAAATGTGATTTGAAAGATATAATACTACTTAAAAAGTGAAATATAAAAATCTAATGATAGCTTTAAATATGCAATATAAATGATTCTTTAGGAAATTTTGCTGTAAAGTACCCAAAGTATTGATGTTCAGGGCATGTTCTGAAGGCATTCTTTGATTTGCGTCCAAGCTTGTAAATTCTGAAAAAGTAACAGATTACCAACATTAATTCAACATTTTTATTTTAGCATTTTTAGATTAATTAGTGTTTTTTTGGCGAGTTTTTTTTATTGATCAGTTTATGACACAGAAAGCATTTAACACATATTTTAGTTTTGTCATCTGATCAGGAGAATGAAATAAGACAACATTTTCAGCTGAAATGACATTTTATAGAAAAAAAGAAGAATATCCTATTTATCCTAACCTTTACCAAAACAGTTTTATCTAGATAAATAGTTTATTAGAAATTAAATCCACATAAAGAAGGGTTTTAACATACCTTCTTTGCAGCTTTCACTTGTAAGGTGATAAACCCAACAAGGGACTCATGCAAATCCTTGTCCTTTTGCTTTTGGAAATATTCTATTTCTACTGACGCCTGTTTGGTGAATTCCCTGAAAGTTGGGAAAAAAGGAATTTATTAACTAATAATGCACATCTATGAACATTATATATAGCATGACTATTCAGAAAACAATTTTAGAAAATGTTTATATCTTCATACATTTCTAAATAACAAAATTTTAACACATATTAAAATGATTTCATTTAACTCAAGGTGAATGAACATTAGTACTTAAGTATAATTTTACTGAATAATCCGGTTGTTGAAAATAATTTTTTTTTACATAAATAGAACGCACATTGACTGGTTTTATTTAAATTATTGCATACAATAGGGGCGGCGCGGCGGGCTTGAGCGGGACTGGGGAGCACGCGCTTTAACAAACGAAAATGACGTAAGGAGGCGGACGCGAGCGTTGGGGGACGGGGAGGGGAGGGTGAAGCGTTGTCGGCACAGACCTGAGGTCGCCGGCGGCGCGCTCGATGGCGTCGCGGTCGGCGCGGATCTTGGCGTCGAGCGCGCGCGTGCTGTGGTCGCGCACGATGTCGGGGTCCGTGGTGCCGAACAGCCGCGACATCAGCCCCGACTTGCCCGCCGCCGCGCGGTTCCGCTCGCTCACCCTGCACGCCCACGTACCAAACTTATTCAATTATCAACGTCATGTGTGTGCCACGATGTGAATTATGAACTCCTAGAGTGAGAGGCTGATATTTAAATTACTAAGCTGTTATTACACTGAAATATTTACACGTTCAGGGTACGGTCGAGGAAAGCATATCGATTATTGTCATCTATTACTATTTGTAAACACAGATATTTAAAGGCTGCACTGAACAGTCAAAAGTTAACACTAAATTTCCTGTTTGCAGTGCTACGATATGAAGTTTCAAATTGGCAAAATTTAGTGGTCATTCAAGAACTTGGTAAGAATCGATATGATGAATACCTATTGTTCAGAGCATCACGAGCGTTCTCCAAGGCGCGCTGCAAAGCCTCATGGTTGGCGCACAGGTGCTGCAGAGCGGCAGCATAGAACAAATACTCTTTCAGTTGGTCTGCTAGTTGTTCTTCTTCCTCTGCCACCGAGTCCACCCATTCTGCTATTGAATCTGTTCAAATGTTTAACAATATATGGTTTTCAGTAATATCTCACTTAAGAGTAGGGATCTATTTGCATGTATGAATTGGGTGATATGGGACAACTAGGGTAAATTTTATAATATATACAATACAAAAATTGGAAGGCATGATTCATACGTATAAAGTAGAATTATTAAGTATTTCATTTGATGTATCCAGATATTAATGGGCTGTAGCAACCATTTGTGACATTTATCTATTGATTAATGCTATTGAGCTATTGGCGACCTAATGCTCACTGCTCCCACTATTTAGTATAAGTAAAAAAAATGAATACCAAAATAATGTCCAGCTTTCTGCAGTCCATCCCCCATCTCTTTCTCTATGACACTCCATTCACTAAACAATTTGCCGTAGTTGGCATGTAATTTGCATAATGCATAATTTTTTTCTATTATCTTGGATCTGAAAAATGAAAACACAATAACATTTATGTAGAGTTATGAATGTGTTGGGAGCATGCTAGGTTTGTTAGCACATAAATATTTGGCACACAATGCTTTGTATTTGTCAACTCACACTTGGCCAGTGTAGAAGACTATGGCTTTAACTCCTCTCATTCTGAGTAGAGATCAACAATACAACAATAAAAGGATGGATGGTGATGAATGCTCTCTGCTTATCGCAAAAGATGATGGTGTGACAATACAATAACAATAGGATTAAATGTTCATTACAAATGTGTAGAGAAATATTTAATTATCAATCCAAGTGAATAAACTGAGAAATTAGTATCAATTCTTATAAAGACAAAGGGTTATCATTTCTTTGTATAGATACTCATATCAGACTGATAGTTAAGATGTGTAGGAACAGTAATTACACTATGTCAATATTTTTTTATATATCATTATCTTACAATGCATTAGTTTCTATATGAGGAGGTTTCTATATTTTGAACCTGTGTATATCTCACACACATCACACTACAGTTATCTCTAAGAGATAGCTCTTAGTGATAAGACTGATAATGATGAATTTACTTAAGCCTTTCATGTTTATACATTGCAACAAATATAATCACATTATAATATTTCAATTTCTAATATATATCTCAATAATGGTGAACTCAACAAAGATGAATGTGTTCTGGGAAAGAACTTAAACAATAACTATCAAAGAATTATTTAAAAAAATATTATAGTACTTTTATTACCTGGTGTATAAAAAATTTCCCAAGTTAGTTTCCAATTGCTTGCCATAATTCTTGACACTCTCAATCTCAGGGTCGGGTTTCTTTAACCTGATTGATAGTGATAGGGATTTTAGTTTATTTTCTGCTTGCAGTAAGTATCCTGGAAAAGTATGATGCAATGATGTAATTGTATTATTAAAGGACTTTTTAATAATCATTTTGAAAACGACAATTGCAATACTTCAATCAATAAATATCTACATTGGTAAATGAGGAAGTTGCAACTGATCTAACATTTTACTCTATATTTCACAATTAAAAGACTGCCCATTGGATAACATGTGTACACAATTTGACTAGGCTCATCATCATCAATTTGTTTATTGTTTCACTATTAAATGTGGGCAAAGGATGCCCTTGTTAAAAATGATAATTTATCATGTTCATCAAGAGTAGTTTAACAGAAGTCACATGCCTACAGGATTAATACATATGTACAACTCTTAAGATAGGCTTCCTCTTGTCAATATAACTCCTTTTATAGTTCCAGTCTAGTACAGGTGTCATCTCAGAATGAAAAGTGTTGAGAACATAATTGATCATATTGGCCAAGTGCGGATTGGCGGTTGCCTCATGATACAATATAGTAGGTGATCTTTCATTAAAATAAACCGTTGTTTCCCACATTTATAAAGAAAAAAAAAACAATTTACCACTATCTGTTATAGTTTCTCTCCAGCCATGTTCTTGTTGTAGAAAACTAATGAACTGATCATCGAAACACAGTCTCGGATGTGACGCAACTCGCAGGAGAAAGTTTTCGAGGCCCGCGCGGCGGCGCTCCACAAAATCTGGATCTGTGGTGTCCGATTTGCGCCACGCATATAGCACCTACAAACAAATACAACATACTTGTTAATATTATTAATATGTTACTTTCACATCTCTATAGGCTCATCATCTATTCCATGGGAGTTAAATGTAACTGGTGAAATGTTACATTCCCTACTTTCAACACAAGTGTCAGAGAGCTGCTTATATTTACATGCTTCTATAAAGGACCTTGGGTCATGATTGTTTTAATTTTACTGTAGAATAAAATGTAAAATAAAATTTCACTTTAAAGTGAAAAATAGGTTCCATTCCATTCACTTTTATGAAGTGAAAACTAAGATTTGAATCCAGAACCCTGCCCCAAGCAGGAGACAGAATTCAAAACCATACATTCTAAAATAAAAGCTATAATAAACTAATTTACTATTGTTTCTCTTAACCATGGTAACAAACTAAAGGTATAAACATATTTATCAATATACATTTATAATATCCTGTTGACAAAAAATATTTGATAAACAATTCAGTAAAACAATAATAAATCAAGGGTATCAAGTTGAAATGAGATAACCGTTGCTTTACTTTGTTAGGTAAACTCTCTGTTGACAAGTATGTCTTTATCTCCACAGTATGATTGTTACAGCCATTTTTGTAAATTAAATACCTTATATAAATATTACACAACCTGAATATTACAAATGTACAAGTACACTTATTTGTCAATTTGATATGGTGATGCCTCTCACCCTAGGAAAAAACATTGTTGATATATATATTTTAAAAATAGATCTTTGTAACAGGCAAAAGACAACAATTAATCAACACATAAAAATGACAAAATTGTAGTGTATTTAACACTTACCCTTTTTTCTGGCAATGGCGGAATGACAACATGAGGGTATGTGACTTGTAGGTAATCATGTATCTGTTCAAACTCTGTGTACCTCCTCCAAATTGTGTTTATCCTCGACTGTACCACCTTGTATTCTGGTTCTGACACTCTGCAAATTAACTAAGAGATTAACACATGTGTAATGATTAAAAAGATACCATAATTTCATTTGGTTAAACAAATTTAAACAAATGTGTCTAAAAAGGTAATATTCGATCGTTCAGAGAGACACCGAGCATAGCTCTTTCCATAGCTAGCGGAGCAACCTTAAATACGCAAAGTGGCTGGCAGTAGTTGGATGCAAAGAGCTGAAGATCAAGCTCAATGGTGTGCCATTGGTGATGCCTATGTCCAGCAGTGGACAGGAGTAGGCCGATAATGTATGTATGTATGTAAGGTAATATACATATTTATTCATATGAAGAATATCTGATGCAATTAGATCGCTTATTTATAAACTTCTCAGAAAAATAACATGGCAGTTCTAACTGAGCATTGAAATATGTTATTTGAAGCTATTATCATGATTTTACATGACCATTCATAAAGCATTTTAAATCTGATATAGCCAAAAAATATACCTAATAAAAGTCATCACCATCCAGAGTAAAAAGGATAAAATTAAAATACTAAATGTATCAGAAGCAAAGAACAGTTTAAAGTTATCAATCTAATATTGTTTTAAACCAGATTACAGAATGCACTCAGAACATAGAGGATAATATGGTAATCTTATTATTATAATGCAATTGAATAATAACAATACTTCATATACTATAAACAGGTGTATAGAGAAACTATGTGATACATATAATGAATCACCTGCGAAAGGTCTTCGTAATGGTAATTAGTCGACAATAAAGGCATAATATCGTTTGAAAACAATAGAGGTGGTACTTACTTGAGATCGATTAGATACACTGTATAATGATCGCGGACGTGCAAAGTGCCATTAGCGCGCTTCTCCGATTCCACAATTGATATATCAACATGTTTAATCAACGTGTCCTAAAACCAAAACAGTGAAATCATGTCTTGTTAACACAAATGGTAGGCGGTACGGTTAATAAAAACACTTATATACTTGATTCTCAAAATCTTCTACAGTTTCTATATCGTCTGCTGCTTTAAACGTTTTAATCGGTGAGTTTTCAGCCGACATGTTGCTTCAAGGATATTTTAAATAGAATTCTCGTATGAATTGGAAATCTTTGGTGTTGTATTTGTATGAGGTTGGTATTCTAAACAGCGGTAGACGACAAACGAAAAGTGACAGGTGGTCTGACAGTCAATGTCCAGTATGACATGTCACAAAGTGATAGGGTTGAAGAACGCGTTCCTTTTTTATTCACTGTTATTACCTATTTTGTGTTCAAATTAATTCAGTAAAATTCATATAATATTGTCATCTATATCTCTTAATATATTAAAGAATATAATTTGAAATTAATTTTACGTAAACACAATTTAATTTACATTAGCTATTTTGTGTTCAAATTAATTCAGTAAAATTCATATAATATTGTTATCTATATCTCTTAATATATTAAAGAATATAATTTGAAATTAATTTTACGTAAACACAATTTAATTTACATTCTTCATATAGTAAAGGCCGAAACAAATGTAATGCGTTAATGCAATATTTATAAAGGTAGAAAGATATTGTCGATAACATAATAAATATAGGCGTTATTTAGCATCGTGCAACAAATATTGATAATAATAAAAATATAATTATAAACTACACGTAGGATGTTTAAGAGAGAGATAAGAGAGAGAGATATTATAATGCTAAGGTACGCTTGGTTGAATATTCCTGATCTTCACTAGTTAATTTTTTGTATTACATACTTTTGTGTGAATATAATATTTATGGTTGTGTATCTATTTAATAAATTTATATTTTTTACACAACGACGCAAATTATAATTGAATTGATTTTTCTTGTTACTGGTCAGAATATATCTTTAGTTCATAAAATCAACCAATATTTCAATATACTTTTCAGCACATAAAAAAATTTGTGTAACATTTTAATATAATCCAGTATTATAGTTGAACAGAAATGGATAAAATAAAATACGTAGTCAATTTCGCAGTAAGATTTGTACAACAAGATCCTCGTTCGAACTGTACTTTGGGAACTGCACGTCAATTTGAAAATCTGAAACGAAACACACTTGTAAGTCTTGAGGATATGAAGAATGAAAATAACGTTTTCTTGTCACTACACTAGAATAAAGCAACACATTTAAAAGCGTTATGATGTACCAATCTCCATACAAAGCGTGTGTATTTTTAAAATAACAAATTACATTGGTTAAATTTTTTTAAACATGTTATGTTAAATTTATTTCAAAACCTTAAAATAATTACCACTATCATTGAATTTAATTTGTTTTAAATCTGGATTCTGGTTATTTTTTAAATACATACACAAGATCTTTAACGTAGGAAATGACCCGTCGCGGTGAAAACTCGACTAGAATTTCCGAAGTTTTCCCACTAATGGCTGCGGAGTGCCGAAGGAAAATAGACGAACGCACTTTGTGAGTTCGGTTTGATTTTTTACATGTCATTAACATTTTGAATAGTTTTCATTGAGAGCTTTAATGGGGTAGGAAGTGAAGGTCGCC
>DWME01008963.1:0-11279 GCA_018244795.1 Parelbella ahira ahira
CCCACCACCCGCTAGCGCTATACCATCAACTGTGCCCGTTCGCACGGACAAGTTTTATTCTTACAGTTGGCAACGCTTGCTTCGAGTTACGTTTTTTGAACTTGACTCGTTTGTCTTATCGGTACGACGGCCTCGTTTCAAAATTTATTTAAAATAGCGTTGCAACACTTAAATAGCTAGAGGCCGTGTATATTTATACTCCTTGGTTGTATATTATGTTATTTTTATAAATTAGTGTGTTAGTGGTGTACATTACTGTTACACTCGGATAAATCATATAATCTTTATCTAAACGCCCTATATTATTTTGTTGTAAGTTATAAAGAGTATACACTATGTATGTGAGTATTAAACGGTTAGTAACTATATCGCTCATTCAACAATAGACATATATATATGGTCCTAAAATAAACTGCACAGTTACATCAAACGTCACAGAGAGAATATCTGTGTATTGATGTGACAAGACTACGTCCAATCCTATCAAAACGAAAGTGAATTTTGAACAAAAAATACTTCTATAATGATCATAATCAGTGTATGTAAATTTTTGGTGGAGTTTAGAAGTTAAAAATTAAAAATTCTTTCTTGAAATGAACAATTGAGCTAGTATTGACGAGTCGTGTCACAGTTATAACAAGTTATATTCATGTCATTTGTTTCTTTCTAAACAAGTTTCGAATGCATTTCTTAGATAGTGTGTAAATTTTTTCATATGCACACTCGGCAGCATAGAATTTTTTCTTATAATTTATAACAGAATATGGGCGCGTTGTATGTTATTTTCTATGAATGTACATTAATTTGTGTATGCTTTTATAACTTGTATTATTTCATACATAATTATGTTGTAATAACAAATATTTATGAACTATGCTTTTCTTGTATTGTGTAACTTTGTAAATGTAAATTACACTTCGAAAGTGTAAATATGTGAAATTCTCTTTTACATTGCGAAAACGAACACTGGCTGAAAATATTCATTCGCTCATTAAAGCTGCCGGGATTTAAATTTGGAAATTTGTTTTTGTAACAAAAAATTACTTAAGAATTAGTGTATTATGAGAAGTTAGAAAATATTGTTAAGACAATTTCGTTTATGAATTTGGACTATCCTTTTTTGTTCAATAATAATATTTCAGTGTTTGGACATAAAAAAGCATATAATCAATATCCAATGAGATTTAAGAATTCATTAAAATTAACGTTAAATATTGTAAATATTAATTTGCGAACTTATTTCCAATATTGCATTGCTTCATTAGCCATACCATGCATAATAAGATGGCCAGAAATTGTTCAATAAAATACAATTTGCTCTCATCTCAAGTAACCGATTGCTGCGCAAATTTCTCATCTCCATTAAATTTCACAGTTACCATAATTTATTTTCACATTTCATGTACTAATTGTGTTTCATGTTTAAAAACGTACAACTTGTTCTATGAATGCTTTCAGACTAGTGTCTTCATATAGCAATGTAATTTAGAATTTTAGCCGACTCTCACATTTAATGTTTTGGAAAAAATAGAAAACTTTTTTGTATTTCACTACTATTTAAAGCGTGTGATCAAGGTCTATATTTATTCTTTGGAGCATATTCTTCGAAGATAAATATTTAAAAATTATTTAAAAATATGTACATAGGTTTTTTAGTTAAGTGTGAGAGTTTGTCTTTCAATTTATTTATTACATGTGTATATACATATTTATACTAAATAATTTGACCACTTTTACTTGTATGAATTTATCAAAAAAAGAAACGAAAAATTACCTACATTTTGATTTTGAATGGTTTACAGTTTTGTAACATTATTTATAAAGTTTTCGAGACGATTATTTGAATGATTCGTATCAATTTCTAAATTATTTTGTGTCAAATTTTGAATTTTTTTGTTTGTTTTTTTTGGTTCTCGAAGATAACACATATGTTAAACTTTTTTTTCTGTTTCAGCTCAATTGAGTGTTTGTAGTGCGTCACGTGGTTGAAAGAGATAGTTAAGTAGTTCTAACTCTTTCTCTCACGATGGCGATACAACGTAGGCGGTTCCAGATTTATTAATTATATAATATTATAGGGGTTAGCGAAATATAATGAACATGGTAGGAAGGTAAATATTTTTCTTTTTGTTATTTTAAATTTCCATATTTAATTGCATTTAAACAACTTTCTTGTATAGCGATAGTGATTTCCCCCGTGAACATTGTTAATTACTATTTTTAACATTTACTCTCTATATATGTATTCTCTATCTTAAAAGTGATTGAGAATGAAAATCAAAAAATAACGTTGTTGGTACATTTTGTGTAATTTTTTTTCGCGTAGGCGACGAGTTGATAATGATAGATATAGAGCTAAATTATTAAAAAAAAAATTAATTAAATTAACTCCCTAGTTTGAAATCTTAGAGGTGCCTCTCATGATCTCATTACTACGAGCCTATGGTATGTAATAATAACATAATACGTCAGTATCGGTATTTATTCGGAACGTAGTCGGTTAATATAGTTATCGCTTATTAAGATTGTAGTCATAATAGATGTAGTTTGTCGGAAATAACTTTGAGAATCGCTTCTAAATAAAACTTCAATGTTTTGACTTGTTTTAGTTGCGTTTATAGAGTTGCCGATTATCATTGTAAAGTTTTCGTGACGTTGGTAATCAGCATCTCTATAAGTGTGAATAGAATAATCGAAGTCGTGTTTCCTCGGTGTATTATGTCCGTAGTTGTAGTCTTAACTGTTCGCACTTAGCGCGTGTGATAGAGATAGCGTTAAAATCGTATTGTGAGCGAGTTTTTTTATTAAAAAGGAAAGTTTAAGAGGTACTTCTATAGTAACTTGTAACGTTAATATCATTACTTATAATAAAAGTAATATTCCCTTGATGTGTATATATCATAATTCCTACTAGAATTAGTATCTTTGAATTGGATTTGTGCAATTTAGAATACGTACGTATATATGGAATAGGCGGTTTTGGTTTCTGTTAGACAAGTTATAATTATGCATTTTTCAATTACCAGTACTTCGTTGGCGGTTTTTAGTAAGTACTAGTTTTAAACTGACAAGTATTCAAGGCAGTTTTGTTCTTATAATTTCAACCGTTTGGAGAATATTTGTTTTTTTTTTAACATACTAAGTATCGATATAGCAACCAGCTATAAAATGAGTTTGGGATACCAACTTTATTTTGTCGATGTCGATATTTTTCGCCTTTTATCGATTTCTCTTAATCCAATTGTGAACACACGTGTTGAATGAAGAACAGATACTGAAACCGCACAATAGTTTGTAGTATTGCATTTTTCGTATGACACCAAATATTAACTGTTTTTATCTAATCTAAATTTAAAAAAAATTATGTGTGTTACACGTGTGTGCTTTCGGTGTTTTAGTGTTCAACACTACTAAAGTCATTTTTTCTTACTGATAACATTGATAAGTTCCCACGTTATTTCTGTCTTGTGTTGATCAAAATCCGTTCGGCCAATCGGACGTCGGATAATTCAAACGCTGTGATTGGCTACCCGCTTTTCCGTCCTATTTTTAATTTTTTTTTTATCTTTTATGTAAACTCTTGTTTTTCCTTGCCATTTTTCAATTTCATATATTCTAGAAATTTGATCAACACTAGCCACAGATTCAGGGATATAATTTTACGATGCCAGTTTTTTCATATAGAAAGGACCGATCGCTTGCAGCTAACTAACACAGCTAATTTAAAAAAAGGTACTTATCAAGTTTCTCTTACATATAACAATGTGTGTAATGTATATTTTGTAAGTTTTAAGTTTTATGAAAGCACTTAACATACTCAGAGCGTTGGGTCCTTGCTGTAATCATGTAATGTAATAAATTACAAAAGATTTATTTATACATAGAGAGAAGTAATATATTGAATGCACTATGTAAAGATAGACTGATATAGTTACGATAGATGTTCATATAATGTTAATGTAGTAACAAAATATTAAATTGTGTGATCTGTAATATTGTTGTTTTATTTCGAAGTGAATTTGCTTTGTTTTATAAGTGTATAATTTTAGTGAAATCATCGGTATACAAATCCTTTTGTGTTCTCTGTCTGCATAGGAAAAACTTTAAGTTACCCACTAACAATGTGTATATAACTAAAGGGCTGGGCTACCTTATGCTAATATTGGACCTTTTTTATATATTTTGTTTTGAATACGTCGTCGTTCTCGTCGTAGACAGAGAGCACCGAGTGCCAAATATCTCTGTTTTTAAGGAGTCTACATTCGTCTCCATTTTCATATACACACACCAGTTTCAAAGGCGTGTCGTAACATTAGCTCGTATGATATATTTATGTCATATATAGTTATTGTTTTTTTGTAGCAACATTGTCCTAAGCATTTTTGTCCTCGATTGCCAATCGTTTCAGGTCTTACAAAGGTTGATAAACTACAGGTACCATATAAAACACTATCGGAACACGGGTGGTATCTTTTATTGTATTTTCATGGATGTTCAATTCCGCTCGGCTGTGATCTGGCGCGCGGCCAGGACAATACTCCGTGTCATACCTGCTGTGTTTGACAAACATCGCTGCGGATCCTATAGGCTTTTTTCCGTTTGTTTTTTCTATTTTATATATATTTTTAAGTATGTCATCGCATATTTATATGGTTTTAAAGTACATTAAATATATATAAGTAGGTACTTGGGAATCGATAATATAGATGCATAATGTTTGTTTGAATACTTCGTTTTGATACTGTCTCGGTTACCTAATTTTATGTTGTGAGTTATCTACAACATTTTATTATTTAACTTAGCGTATACGGTTAGGGACTTCCTCACGGAAGGTTAGATGACCTGTAAGGTGTAATACGGCAGAATGTATAAGTTAAGGAGGCGAACGAAGAGGCGTAAGACAAGGGTTGCAATGCAAATAAGTAGGCGTCCTGTACTGGGCTTACGACAATTTTGCGCTACTCTTCGCGTGATCTTAAATTTTCGTAACGCTTAAAGTATCACTTCAACAATCCTCTCTCAATGTAATAATAACTTAGTCATAATAACAGCCCCGACCGACTTAACGTACCCTACAAAGTACGGGTAAGCTATTAAGACAAGACGGGACAGTTTCGCATTCAAGAGTCAATTATTAAAAGTTATTTTTAAATGAATGGGTTGTTTGCAAAATGCCTGGGTGTCAGAGCTACGCTGACACGTATTAAAAAAATGAGACGATAATCTAATTTGTCTTAATCTATGTGGCCAATTAGAATCAAATTAAAATCCATAATATCAGTGAAACTGTAAAACACTGAAGCTCGGTTTCAATTAAAAATCAAAGTCTGTTTTATTTAACGCAGTCGACAGAGCGGGCGCGGCCCTGTTCAATGCTTTTACTCTAATTAAATGATACACTTTTTACCTACACTAGCAACTTTGTTCGTGTTTGATAATGAAAAAATAATAAAAACAGTTACGCTGAAAGTACATTGTATGTAGGTACCTATCGTTAAACAAAATAAAAAGTGTTAAAATATCCACATGAACAGGTGAAAGATTTTTCATTAAATAGAAAGGCTAATGGATGTTCTAATTAAAACGAAAAAAAACATTTATTCCATAACTGGATGATGTTATCACAATGGTTGATATTATTGCTTATTATCAAATTGATAAATCTCGTAGCATCATTAGTGCTATTCGGCTATTAGGGTTAATGAAACTTGGGGCTTACTATACGATTAGATAAGCCAAGTTTGGCAATTATCCCGCCAACGCGTTCTGCAATGAAAGAAGTAGCCCTGACCATACCAAGGCTTCATTTCACTTTCTTCAAAGCTGTGATATTCAGAGATATTATTCCTGAAAGTACCTATATATTTTTCGCCACATCATAATTTCTTTTATCAATTCTAATTACGTACTTTAACCCTTGTTTAAAATATTGCACAATAAAGTCATAAGAATTTTGTTATTGAGCATTAAGTCATCCGCCCTTTGTGTGTCACATCTTTCTTTGCTTCTAGGATGCGGAAGTTTATCTGTGCGTCTCGTAGTCAAAAGGGATGGTCTAATGGGATTACCTTAAATACTGTGTCGAGATGGCATATCTATGACCCTAGTTCATCGGACCCCGAATCGCGTGAGTTTCAGTTTTTGGATATTCTTGTCTTATGGGAGTCGCCCTCAGGTCGATCATGGCGAAATAGAATATTCAAAACGTGTCTTAAAGCGGGGTCCTGAACTACACTCCTACCACTACCGAACTTGAATCGACTTGGGCTTGAAATAAAACTCGATTAAGCTGAGAAGGTTGCTGGGGCCAGCAATATACTATTGTATATTGCTGTAATATACTGTTAATATACTGCTTTATACAGTGCAATATACTGCTTTATACAGTGCAATTTACTACTGTATATTGTACTGACAATAGTCAATCGTAATAAGTACAGCGTAAATAAATGAATAAATAAAAAGAAAGATAACGAAGTGCTGTCTACCTATTGAACTTAGTGTGTATTTAGTATTTACTATCTTGAAATTTTGCGTTTGAAAACCTTGCAAAATTCATCAAATCGTATATCTACTGCTAACTATTATATACAACATTGTAATGCAACGCAATAAGGCTGAAGTCTGTAGCAAGGCAACATGATCTCACGGAAGCTCTAGCCGGAATCAATTTCCGACAAACTATTGACTTCGAACAAGCTAAAATCAATATTCGCGTAGGTATACTCTTAGGCACGAGCCAGAACGGTTTTTTTACTTGAGTAAAATCAACTTGTCAGTACAAAACGGTTGTTGTTGGCGTTTTATTATTCATAACCGTGTAGATCCAACATACTGCACTGAAATATTGAAGTTTAATGGGACGCTATTAGTAACAGACTGGGAATAATAGGTACTTATACACACAAATTATTATGAGCGAAGAGCGAAATATCTCTTCACATTTACAAACCTGACTTGCTTTTTCTACATTCGTTAAAAAATCTCTCAACATACTTATAATACTTACATATATGGAAACATATTAATATTTGTGGTTACTATATTACATATACCTACGATATTTTAGATCGCTTGTGGTGATGTCACTGTTGCAAGTTACCAGCGATGAGTATGGCACGATGTTGCGATTAAGTTCTCACGTTTTTTGAGACGCGTGAAAGTGCGCATTGACTAGCTCTCAGGTATTACCGCTATGCAATAATTACTTAGATGTTCTTGGAGCACTTCACAGTGTTTAATAAATTACTAACGATGGACAGCCCCGTAAACCGTAGAGTGTGCGAATCAGTGCTAGAGTAGATAGATCAGTTGAATCAATAAGCTTATCCATCAGTAGAGAGAGGGAAAGGAGTGTTAATATTAGATGTCACTTAAAATTTTAAGGTACTTAATAACAAAAGATTGATGCCATCGTATAACAGAATTTACAGAACATTTATTTAACAGTCTATGTTATTGACCGCGTCCATGAAACAACGTCGGCGTAAGCAGCGTCAGCTTTAGCAGGATAAGCTCTAGAGGATTTATTATCCCAGTTTGAGCACGTACAGGCAAAATATAATCTCGTTCTATAACCAAACAAGTACATACTAGATATTCTATTATATGTCCAAATTGTCTATATTGGTGGTATCATTACAACAATGCGAGACGATAAATTTTTAATTCTCATCGATTTCAATTTTGAGTGAATTTCAGAAATTCATTCCCGGTCGGCTTGTGTTCCGCGGGAGGTCGTCGACCCGCCACCCCTCTGCACTTCCACGCGTGCCGCGTTCGCATCAGCATTCTATTGGACTGGCACACCTCAGCCACTACACTGAAGGGTATGTCCTGTAAATCTTAGTAAGCAGTTTCTTTACACTAAAGCTGTTAGAGCACGTTCCTTAACGATTAAAGAAAATGTATGTAAGTTAAGCATTAAAAAATATAATAAAGATTTTTGTTCATTTGAATTATATTATATTACATATTATATTATTTAGTGCAATGCATGCTTAGGTGTTCTGACATGAATAATATTATTCCCTGGTATTTATTTTTAAGGAAGGTAAATATAACTTGCGATTGTTTTAACTTTTATTCGAGAACTTGTGAAATATTATGTAGGTATACTTATGAGCAACTTTCTGTCAGTAGTTTTGAAGCTAAAAATTCAGTTAAAAAACTTCTGTTCCAGGGTCCATTTTGAATTTTAACGAACAGTTAGTGTGTCGATATGTTATTAAACTAACATACTTAATATAGTCGTGTGTTTTCTAACATAATCTTCGACACAATCGATGTTACGGCAATGATACAAAGGGACAAAAGAGAAAGATAAAGTTAGCGAAGCAATTTTAAGTACTAAGTGACAGTATAACTTAAAGGCACTAAACTAAACAGTAGTACTCGCTTATCAAAAATGTGCAAACGCAACATAGGTCAGATGTGCTGAACTATTAAATTGATACGAATGTCGTTGCTAATCTAAAACAAACTTCATTACTTTGATGTTACGATCATTTTCCTTTGACCAAGCAACAATTTCCTGGTAAAAGAGCTTGGTCCTCCTACTTAGATGTTTAAATGTATTATATAATAAGTTAACGTGCTTTTGCAGTTCGTGAACCTGTTTCCTAAAACGTTGTACATATAGATTTACGTGAGGAGACCGTCTGAAGAAGGCTTTAGTTTCATTAGTCTTTTAATGTAGGTACGGTCTTAGTAACACAACGACTTACGTAAAATTATTGAAATAAAATTGAATAAGTTAAAACAGTGTATTAGGGTAAGAAAAACGTACTTAAGCGTAAAAGAAAAACCTGGTTTTACAACCGTGTAATAAACGCTAGTGTATTGGCTATTGTCTATTTTGTTTTTTTTTTAAAGATAAAGACTATACAGATCTTTACACCGGGTTTCTTACGGGGCAGACAGAAAGCACCAAGTACGAAATTTTATACAAAATAACGAGCAAATTCGCCCAGCGCGCGTTACAGGATCAACAGGTGATAATTTGTGTAATTAGCGAGAAATCACAAATACCTCCTCTAAAATATGTGATAATCCCATAACTAATACAACAGTAATTTTGTAAGCTTGTGAACATAAATTATTTGGATTGCAAAATAATATAAGAAGAATAATTATTCATTTAATATAGTATTGCAATAACTTATATTGCCTCACTCTTGGAATTAGATTATTTTTCCAGGAATTACTTGTAGTTTTCCAATCTTCAGGAACGTAACGTTCCTTTATCTTATGAGTATTTCTGAGAAGACCATGGCTGGTGACATAGACAAACAGCTAAAATATTATCCACATAATAGATACCATATTGCAAAAATAAGCGTTGTTCTGGAACGTTCTTTCGATTTATTCAACAAGATTCATTAAAAAAATAACCTACATTTGCTGGTTATAGAGACATATGAGTACAACTAAAATATTACCCATATGTTAGAGACAAAGTAGCACAAATATGCTTTGTTATGGAACGTTCTTTCGATTTATTTAACAAAATCCATTGAAAAAAGCATCAGAAGTGATTATCTCACCGATAGCGTAATCCCAGCTAATTAGACGATCCGTCGCGTCGTCACAATAGATATTGTGGGAAGTCGACCGGGTTGCCTGGCAACCGATTTCATCCCGGATTTTATTATTACATACACTTCAAAGAGCTCAAAGGTATATCGTTATGGTATTGTTAAGAAAAGGTTTGTATTCTATCAGAGCCCTTTTTATTTTCCCAATATTGGGCACAGATATGTCACGTTTATATGGCCAATAGCTGACATCTTTACAAAAATGAACCATAACAGCCTGATGAAGTAATCGTCTATTTCAGTAAGAGTCAATGAGTGTGCATTATACGCTAAAAGCACTTAACTATGTATATTTATATTTTTACACTTACACTTTAACTAACAATAAGAGTGACAGATGTTTGTGTGATGATGTTGCTATTTAAAAAATGCTAGGCGTTAAATTGTCCTATGCTCAGCAGTTAACGGGAATAGGCTGATGATGATAAGGGTGGTGAAGACGAGGCGTTAAATTTAAAAACCATTTTTCCTAGAGCATAAGTTGCTTGAACAAATATGACAAAAAAACATCAAGAATGACATAATATACATATTTATGCAGCTTTAATTTGAAGTACCTGGATGAATGAGCTTAGCTAGGCATCTTTATGATATTTTTTTTTTTAGATACGAATTAGATGCGTTAATAAACGGGTCTCAATAATAGTTTTTCCTACAAAAGAAGGAACTTGAAAAAAAAGGAAAAAATATCGGACTGGAGACATCTGGACTCGAACCGGGTACTTCTGATTTCTGAACCCCCCCATTTCCTACATGAACTATTATAATATGGCTATAATTAAGTATATGATGGTAGCGAAATTTACCTTCGTATTATAAAGATATTATTAAGCAGTTATACAAATAAAAAATAAAGTTAAAGCAAAGCACACTAGTAAAATTTAATTTTGAAAAGCTAATTAATAGGCTTTAATGTTGATTATAAAGCAAATAGGCAGTGAATAGGAAATTTAATATTTGCTGAAGAAAACGATTTTCTAAACAATAATTTTGTACATAGTTGGAAAATCTACGCAATACGACGACAAGAGTTGTCTAAAACTTACCTTATTTTGGGGTTCGATGTTATTCTTTTAAATTTAAAACAAACGTCAATAAAAAAAAATATCATAAATTTAAAACCTGTTATTATACAATTGTACAATATTCTAATTCAGGTAAAAACTATTGTGTAAAGTATGAAAACTCTTGACTGGCGTAAAACATGTCTACACATAGATCATATATAAGAAAGGCAGACATCTGAGATCATCCGGAATACGGCTTATTCTTTCAGTCTTCTCCCAAGGGTATGAGGTGTCAGCGCCTGCAAAGCGTCAAGCGGAACAAATATACTGAAACTCATTTTGCTGAAGGCTACATATAAAATTTTAATGTTCTTTGGGTTAAACCGTAGTTACAATGTATGTCGCCGTATCAGACCGGAGTGGAGCATTTGTTTATAACAAAGTATAATGTTATAATACATTGTATAGGTAGATAGTTAAAAAAACGTAACATCACGCCTGTAATCCCCGAAGAGGTAGGCAAACGAGTGTCGTACACTCCCACGTTTCACCAGTTACGTTTAAGCCCCATGGAATAGGTGGTGAGCCTATTGCCATACATCGAGCACAATTCCAGACTCCGAGTCACTATTAGAAATTCTAAATTAGAAAATAAGTACTAGTTATATAAAAATGT
>DWME01008964.1:0-11276 GCA_018244795.1 Parelbella ahira ahira
TAACCTTTAAAAATGTTTCAATTACCTGATGAACGTAAACGGCAGCGCTGAATGCGTTGGGAAACTTCTCCGGGTACAACTGCATCTTGGTCTTCAACACATCAGCCGGGTTGGTGGCGAGAGACGCCGCTATCCCGGCCACGATGCCACAACTGAAGTGCATCACACTGGCTACTGTTGGTGACTGGAGCCATTCTGATGGAGATATGGGTCATAATTAAAGCCACAACTGATTTGACATTTGTCGAAACGAGTGCGAAAAAACCAGCACATTGAAAATGTAACGTGATAAAAAAGGCAAATAAAGAGGGCTAGCACGTATGGGTAGCGTAAATATTAACCTATTTATTTTTAGAATAAAATCAAAGAACAAAATCGACAATTACTAAATAGAAGACATAATTAAACTTCAACTTTTGGTTCCGCATATATCAATAAACCTTTAAAAACAAATGCGCTCTCCTCACCCTTGGGTAATGCTTGTTTAGTTTGCGTGTAGAACATTAAATATAGCCCAGAGAACGGAGCATCCCGAGCCAGGGTCGGACCCAAGCCGCAAGACAGCCCCCTGATCCCCTCGGCCTTGTATATAGCCTTCAATGCACCACTCAGACTATTGTATTTGTACACCCCCGATTCGTATCTGTAGACAAAGGACAAGGCGTTGTTAAGAATAATAATAACGTGAATGTTGAACATTTTATGAGCAAAAAGATCAAAAGTGGTTGACGATTGGCAAGAGATGTTCTATTTGCAGTTACTAACACAAGACCCTGCAGCATATTATAACACACTTTTCCTAATTTTTTTTTGACATAGTGCAGATATAATAATAACATTGACGAAAGTAACAAAGACGAAAGAGAGAAAAAAATTCCATCCTGAGTGAGAATCAAACCCCGGCTTATCGTCCAATGTAACTAACCACTGAGCGTATAGGATAAAAGAAAGGAAATTAAAGAAACAGGCTAACAATGAGATCAAAATGTACACACGTCCTAACCCAAAATAATTAGAAAAATTCAACTTTAAGGTATAATATGTCGGATGCCCTAAGTCCTAACACCAAAGGAGTAGGTATGCAAGTGTAACCCGAACAAAAACGCAAGGTGACCGACATTACAAACACCCATTGGATTATGTTTCGACGCAATAATTATTTATATAAACTTTAACATGAATATTTACGTGTCAACCGACCTGACATTCGTATACAAAGGCATGTTGGGTCGTAGTATTCGATTTACATTCAAAATTAGCTTCATTACAAAACTAGGTACGTACTAAATATGTAATGTAACTAAACTAAACATATGCAACGTAATATTTAAACGCAGTAACCTTTCCGTAATCGTGACAATAGTAGGGTCTTTAAAGAGTCAAACAGATTTGTTTAATTACCTGCATGTGAATTTAATTTAACGTAAAAATTAAATTAACTTTCTAAAAATAATGCACACAACAGCATCGCGTATATATTTCCCAGAAGGGGTAGGCAGAGGAGGATGGTACACTCGAGCCATTCATCAGTTATGTTACATGACCCGGGAACCAAACCTCATGATCAGCAGTCGAGCAAAAGCCACTCGACTAACGAGACAGTCAAACTTTATAAAAGTATAATGTAACAAGCTGAAAATACCCGTACACAATCGGTATTCACTATCAACATAATATTTAATATTTTCCTTTTACAGATAAGAGCATACACAACAATATATTTCGAGGATATAATATAGATTAAAATCGAAACAAATAGTAATTTATCTAACGATTAGAGTACGATTTCATTGAGGAAAATTTGCAATAATAACAAGGGCTTTAGAAATTTCACTTAGGTATAATTTACACTATCAGATTGGACAGGATCAAAGGCCTTCAAAACACTTTATTTAGCCTGTCAAAACGGCAGGTACTGAAGTGTGACATATGTGCTCGAAGTGAGCAAATAAAGGGTCAAAACATTTGTGATAGAATATAATTATAATACTTAACATTATGTTCGGTGTGTTAGTGAAGCTGACATTTAATGGGTGCCGTAGATTATAAAGTACTTTCTCTGTCATTTTTATTTGTAATTTACATGTCGTACATACACGAGCAAATAATGCCTTTATTTCTTTACGTACAATCATCTGTACATTTATTTGTCTACCTGACTTTTGTACATAAAAAAAAAATTAATAATTTATTATTATTATTTATGTACAAAGTCATGTAGATTGATGTACAGCGGAAAACTTTGTCTTTTATTAGAAATTGCTGCTTGAAGTCTACACCAAGAGTGTATACGGATTGTGTGCGAAACCGAGCATTAAGTACCATGCTGCTCCAATACTGATTGACGCTTGATGGGTTTTAGTAGCCAGTTGTGTTGGAGACTAAGCAATTATGAGGATTGAGAATGTACTTGTAGAAACGTGATATTTAATGAGGGGCTTACCGCGTCTTGATCACGGTGATCGGTATCAGCGCCACACCGCTCATAGACCTCGCGATGACGCCGAGCGCAACCGCCTCTAGCGCCCCCAGGTCCTGGTTTCTGTTCTTGCCCAGCTTGGACTTCAGCCAGTGGAGAGATGAGAAGTACAATCCCACGCCGGGCACACACCGCGCTATGGAGGGCACCATGCCCCTCCAGAGCCCAGCGACCTGCTCCTGGCGTATGATGTTCGCGAAGATCGTGATCATCCCGGGCTGGATTCGGCTGCTGTAGAAATACACAGATATGAAATCAAAAATTCTCTTTATATGTAGAATTGTATGACACGACAGAGATTCTAATTTTAAAAAATTTGAATACGAAATAGCGTAACATTTTTAAAATAAATTCTACATAACACATTACACATCTCAGATCTTTTTTGTATTTATATTTTTAAGACAACGTATCGCCAATAACGTAAAACGTAGAAAAATAAATCTAACGATTTGTGTTGTTACTGATCAAAATACTAGAATGTACGACATAATTATGTCATATTATTTCGCTACTAGTGTTCGTAGATTATTGTGTCCCCTCTATTGTGACATTCGGTCAATGAGTTACAAATAAAACAATTAACACGACAATGTAAGCTGGTAATAAGTATATAAGTAAAATTTTATCAGCACTAAACATACTTTCATATTATGAGCTAATTGGCAGACGATAAGACCAACCGCTTAGTAACAGTGGCAATCAGTGTTTGATGAACTGGATAAATAGTAGATAAAAATGTGACGTAGAGACATACGACAAAGCTGCTGTCTGGACTTAATCATTTTTATTTTATGTGTATTTGAATTGAATAAAAGAAAGGAATGAGCGATGTGAAATTCATTTCATTGAAATATTTTTATTGGATAGGAAGGTAAATGTGTTATTTAATTTATCATATTCTGTCAAATAATTTTAGAAGGACACTGTGAGACGAGAGACAGCTCGGGACGCTTTGTCAAGACGAATAATGTTTTCGATTTTGCTTTGTAAAAGTATATGTACATATATAAAAAAGAAAATGATTTGAGGTGGAGATATGCAGTTCAATGCAAGTGCCGTCAAAATTGAGTTTGAAATTTACGAAGGTTTAGTGGGTATGTTACCTGGTGAAACGTGGGAGTGTACTACACACCTCTGCCTACCCCTTCGGGGATTAAAGACGTGATGTTGCGTTTGGTGGGTATGTTATACTTTGCGTCTTATACAACACATTTTTCAATTATAGAGTCGCTATGAAATTTAATTTAAAAATGCATTATAATTCATTACCTACTATCTTTCACTTACATTAGTGTTTTAGGGTTTCATTATTCATGCAAACACTTACTTGACTGCCGTCGCAACAACATGTTGGCTGGGATTCTGGAGCCTAGTCTTCACCAAGTCCAGGGGCTGGAAGAGTATCGTACTGAACGTGCCCGAAAACGAGCCCGCGAGGAACGCCTTCAGCACCGGGTGATACTAAATACAAAGTAATATTATACGTTTAAACACTCTCACTAACTGATAAACTTTGACTTCTTACACGAGAAACGTTTGACTTTGTGGTACGGACGGCAATCATTGTTGTATTATGTCATGTTATTTTATATCTACCGGATTTTTACAATGCATGATGCATTAGAAACCATTATTAGAAAGTTTGGGAGTAGAAATATGAATGTTAGTTGTTTATTTCCATTATACTCATTTAAATGCAGATTTGAACATAATATTGGAGATAAAATGGTATTTGCCTTATGTAGGATAAAACTTACGTTTGCCACGATGTCCATTTTGCTTTGATGCAAATACTTTCCAAAAACAAAACCCTTCGTCAGGTGATATCTTTCGGATAGATGCCAAATTTGTAGTATTCGAAATCGTAGAGCCAATGGCAAAGAGCGAGTTTTAGTTTGTAAAACCGCAAACACAATACTAAATCGTATCCGAATAGTCTGAATAGTAGATGGGGTTGATGCGATACATTAAAGTAATGGTCATTTTTTGTAGCAATTGGCTCAAATATTGATGCATGTATACTGTTCCCAGTTCGAATTTTAAAAATTTGAACGCCACTGCGATACTGGCCGCTTTCGGCAACTTTATTGTCTTTGTACACGGTACACACAAAAAAAATTAAAGAGGAGAAAGGAAATCACTGTAATTAACAAACTTGGCCATCAGGACTGTGTAAATAACGAATTAAAAGTTAACAGAATGTAACTTTGAATTTTTTTTAAACGCACAAAGAGCTGTGTGGCCGAAGCGAGTTCTGACAACGCACTGAATTTAAAAGTGCTCGAGCGCGATAGTCCTAGGTAATTTATACATTTCGTTATCTGTGGCAGACGACGGCCGCGGGTGATAGGGACTGAGGTCGCGACTCCCACCCCGGCCCGATAACATCTATCTACATTTGTGCTAACTAGGGGGTAACGAGTAGGTACGGAATACTCAGTGATAACGCGAACACGTACTGTAAACAACTGCTAATTAATAATATTAAATAGAATACTTTGTTGGAACAGTATCTGTAGTGCAAAAAACGTTGATCACACTTTTGTCCAGTGATTTTGAACGAATTTATTATTGTTTGAAGTATTTGACCGGTCACGAAACATTTTAGACTAATTATAATATCACTGGCAGTTTGAGATAACAATGTTTTTTATGTAATTAAGAAAATATATCTAATTAATTTTTAATTGGCAGTTACATTGTAATAATAGACATGGTAATACTCATATCTTGTTATAGGACAAGATCATGCAGTTTCATCTGAAATACAGGTACAAATCTTACTCCTTTAGCAACATGAGCTCTTTACTGAAATATTAATACAATTCAGTCTGACTGTATTAGGGTAATATAGAACATCAGGGTAATGTAATCTAAGGATTAAGCTAGTAAGTTTTCCTCATTCAACAGTAAATAACTGTTCCATTACATATGAAATTTTCACTTAGCTTGTGAGCATTAATTTAACTTTTAAATATATATATATAGGTATTCACACACAAAATAATATAAGTAAGTTATAATAATACTTTTTTTATTATTATAGATACTATTAGTACTTTATAATGCATACTTAGATCGCTTGAAAAAAAAAGTATGCAATTTAATTAGAATTTCATTAAAAAAACCATATTAAACTATTTAAAAAAATACTTTTGTATTAAGGCATTATCAAATATTTAATTTTTTACAATTTCAATATTATTATGAGAGCATTTAAAGTGTTTTTTTAATCATCATCAACTTACTCCTGTCCACTGCTGGACACAGGCCTCTCCATTGGCATGACACTGAGCTCGATCTTCAGCTCTTCACATCAGACAACTGCCAGTCATTTAGTGTATATCGTAGTTTTTTGTATAGTAATTAGAAAATATACACTTACATTTAAATATTCCGTAAATGCTTTTGTAACGTTGTTCAATTCTGTCATTATCCTCAATTGGGTCAGTATAAATTAATTACGTTTTAAAAAGAGCTACTCAACACACCTCTGTGGTACTTATCACAACTGAATAAAACACCATCATAGTGTCTTTATAAATATCAAGCTTCACAAGAGTGAGTTGCACTGATAAGAAATAGCTGTTGAAAACATGTGTTATCATTGATAGAAAAGCAAAATAACAATTATACATAAACAATATTTGCATGAAATGCGTAATTCAGTCATGTACGTAAAAGGCTTAATCTATCTATAAAGCTACTAAGAAGTGCTATAAATAAATCTATATGTCATCATTATCAGCCTACTCCCGTTCACTGCTGAACATAGGCCTCTCCAATGACACGCCACTGAGCTCAATCTTCAGCTCTTCGCATTTAAACACTGCCAAGCACTTTGTGTATATCATATAACCTATATATGTGACAGACAATATAGAAATGATCAGTTTCTAACCAACAGCACTTAAATTAGTATATAATTTCTACATAATGTTAATTCACAATAATGACATCCACTGTGCCAAAACCCTAAAATCTTTAATTACAGGACCCATCTTTATAGTTCGATATTTTATATGATTTAATTTTTAAAAATGTTGGAGTGAAGCTTTTTTAAATGTTAAAACTAACCGATCTCATAAAGAATACTCCAAAGAGTATATGAATGCAAAATAGTTATTAATTAGGAATAATAAAATATAACCAACGATATAATTAATAGGAGAGACAAGTTTGCCCATCAGAAAGTGACTTTACAGATTACTGCTGAATTTTCCTAACTTAATTAGAAAATTAATAATTACTAATGCTTTTAACTGCCTTGTGACAAACTCAAGGCAGTGATATGAAGCCAAAATATATTATGACACACTGTTAATCATATATGGAATATATCTGGTATTTTATATTATATTGATCAATTATTGTTAGATAGACTGTCTATACTCCTGACAAAATATTAATAAATTTGTTAATATACTCATATATATATCCCAAAATATTTAATAGGGACTGCTACTCTAACAATGTGGAATATCATAAAAATTCAGATATATATTCATATCACATGAGGTAAAGCCTCAATAATTAATTTTTGTTTTTATTATTTGAACAGTGCTAATCATAGTTACAGGTCTTGGGGTCACCAAGACTCTTTTATTTAGCAATAAATCTGTATCCTAAACTATTTCAGAATGAAAAATGTTACAAGGCCAATAAAAAATTCTAAGAATTTATGTTATTATATGATAAACCTCAAATGTTTTTTTGGTATGCCTACCATCGAGATAACAGATATTATATATGATGTTACATGTGATAAATAATTTAGTACAAAGAATTACTAGAGTTGTAGCAATAACAAACAGACTTAATTAACAGACTTAACATCAGACTTAACCTGTAGATTTATTACATAATGCCACTGCTTTCAGAGTAATATATAAGATGTATGTATATAAAAAGACATGCATATGCACAAAAATACCTGCCACTGAATTTCCATATGTCGTTGTCGCTCAGCTCTCTGGTAAAAACTAAAGAACATATATAGCCAATTTTGAACTAAAATAATCTTACTTACCAACTAAGATCATGCATATAATAAACTGATGTCACACTCGCGGCATTTACAGTTCCTTCTCGAGAACTTAAAGTCAACAACGATAAGGTCAAAAGGAAACCCTTATCTATGACAAACAACTCTACAGGGGGCCACTTACGTCTTTATCGTTTGAGTTCTGCAGGTCAACGGGCACTGCCGTGTCTATCGCCCAACCATTTGAGTACGCCCCCAACTGCGACGTCGACATTACTTTATTAGCAAAATTGTCTAAACATTATTCGACCAAAAAGCCATTTTCAAAAATTCAACTACGCCGTATTGCGTATTGAATATGTAAACTATAGGCTTTTGCGTTCAATACTAAAATACTAAAATACAAGGTCAAGGCCTATAGATACATTATAGATTTTTCAAGCAACAACTAAGGCATTACGAAATTGTTTGTTGCTGCTTTTTTGCATCACGTTCACAATATTTCCGTGACATGTTTTTCTTTTCAGTGACATTGACGCATTTGACATTGACGCAAAGAAAACTTCATCATATGTCCGATCCATGTCAATTGTCAATTTTTAATGGCAGAAGTTCCATTCTTCTATTTTCCATAATACATAACTTAGCCTTAGAGGCCTGCCGTAGTTTTTCTACATTCATCAGACTCTAAATAAATAAATAACATAAACCTTGTATTTTTTCGGGTGCGTATCATTATAAAGAAGTAATGGAATGGATAGATGTTAAACATGTATTTTGTTAGCCCGGCGATTATTGGTATCTTCGAAACTAGTAAGTTTAAATAAAAAAGGACCACAGGCTCAACACTTACAGGATAAACAGCGCATTTGCGACTGCCTTTGGGTTAGACGTATGATCTGACTAATGTTAGCAGTCCTATTTTTGCAGTACTTGCTATTTGATACTACCTACATAAATAAAATTTTCTTGCAACTTATACCAGAAGTACTGGTAAAGTATCAATAAACAGGTTAATCTATTCAGTGCTAGTTGACATAAATTAAGGTATATGGGATTCAAAGTAACTGCAATAATTGTTCTCGGCTCTTTTACTGTACGTTTCACTTGAAAAGGTATTTGTAAAATTATGTGGATTCAATAGGAGTATAAAATAAAATTAACATGCGATGTCACGATAAATAATTTAAGAAGATTCCTCTAAAAAATGCAAAATGCTTCTCCATATACATTTTTGTTGTCTTTCATTTTACATAAGTTATTTCCGTGACGTATTTAATAGTTTCTTGGTATTGTAAACTGAAGCCATAAAAAAATTATCAACCAAGTAGGTACATATGTACATGAACTAGTAACCTACAAAAATGATTTTCATTTCCTATATTACAAAAGGAATAATTTTAATTACTTATTCTTGTGCATTAGGTTAGTAAAGGTCAGAGTAAGATAAAGCTTCATTGGGGGTATGACACACGTGATTATTTCGTGTTCGTCAATTATCTGCTGCGTAGCAAATATTTACATATCAGTTTCATTTCTTTATAATTATATTAATTTACAGTACATATATAACATTATAAGTTAACAGTATAGTTCTTGAAATTTTGTTTAGAAAGAAAGAGAAAGATTGTTTAGAAAAATAGCAAATTTATGATAGTAATCAGATGTACTTACTACCGCTCATGGACAGCTGCAAACGATCATGAAAGCATCTCATAATAACAATTAGTAACAGAATTCCAGAACTAAAATTATTAGTAACACTACTATAATTAGTATATTTAGAATCTCTGAAAGTACTAATAATGGTTAGTACCTACCTTTATTATGTTCTTATAAAATTGATGTCGTACTCGTTGCTGTACCTTGAACAAAGATAGCCTCTGATATACACGTGGACCGACAACCACACTCTGCAGACCGAAACACAGGTAATATATTTTATGAATAGAAAATATTTTACTTATATGAATAATGTTTCTGAATGTTTTATACGAAATACGTGACGTTATCAATTGAAATAATTGGCATTACTTACCGTTTTAATTAAATAAATAAATAAATAATTATCTATTCAGACCATAATTCTTAATATAATATAATCATATTTATTATTAAACAAAAGCTATTTTTTATGGATCTTCATAAGTTGGCACAAAATAATAATTTGATATTTATGGTGGGGTATGGAATATAAATAGCGCTAGTAACGCTATAAAGTATTTTTTTTGTCAATGTACTAATTAATAATATAAACCAGAAAAAGTTTATTGCCTTGCATGTTGGTAATTAAATTTATGTTATTATTAGCGTTTTTTGCAATGTATAAAGCGCCACCTACAAGGTTGTTACCAAACGAACATATTATGACATATTTATCTTAAATGTTACCTAAAAAGTTGATTACAATCAAACTAGATGGCGCGGTTGCTTAATAGTTCAGTTGCAGTTCGTTACGCTTCCGACTGATAAATAATGCAAAAGACGTCATAGACATAGGATCTTACAATCAATTGTTTTCGACCCGTTTAGAGCTTAGTAATTTTGACTATCTTACAATTTAACAGTTATTCAGAAGTTTCCCAATAGCTGTGTAATATTTTTTTTAAAACTATGGATTTTAAAAGTATTTACCTACACGATTATTTACTTTACTCGCCATAAAATCGACCTGCTGATAAATTTGTCGCTGACTTGTTTTAGTTATATTCAATTATCGTTTAAAGCCTTTAGCGAGGTTTAACTATTAATACGTAATGTTTAGTCGAACATACAGTAATTCTAAACATGCATTCCAAAGCACGACCTTCTGGAATTTTACCTTCAAAGATCAATTATTTTTTATCCTTGCAATTAAAATCTACGTCTACGGGTGAGTTTGGCTGTTTGAATATTATTAATTTGAAATTTCATGATTTCACGTCGATTTAGGATAATAATTAATAAAATAGTATCAATAACATATTCAACGTTAACTTTTTTATGATTAGCTATTGTAATATGTATACAATTCCAGGAATGAATAAGAAACGTAAGAAATGAGAAATTGTTAACTACGCAAGCCAATAGAGGATGTTCGGGGTTTTTAACGATCGGCGGTACATAAAGTGAGATATAATGATATAACATTAGTTATCATTTTATTATATTAATTTTGCAAATCTTATAGTTTGATACAACCTTTTTATGTGAAACTGGCTTTTTGTGCTCAAAATCATCAAATTTTAGTACAATTTAAAGATTTCAATTTCAGTTCGAGAGGTATGGTCGAGATAGAGTTTATCTTTTTCATAAATTAAAAAAAATTATAATATTCTTAATGTTTTTTTCCCAAAACTAAAACAAGTTTACAAGTAAAACAAATTAAAAGGGTCCCCTAAGAACATTACGTTCCGCAAAAGGGGACAGGGGTTTGTAAAAACTACTGGGGGGCCTTGACATAAATGATTGGTGTCAGGTGTGAGACTCTCGGTCATTTACGAATACCAACAAATTGTGCGACTCAACATACATTTTAGATAAATCTAGTCTAGTTGTTATTTTATTTTAAATACTAATAATAAATAGCAGTAAGAAATTCAGAATTTGAAGTGTAACTGGAGACAAATCAGCACGAGATAAATATTGAGCGTATAGACAAATATCTAATAATAATTAATGATTTCAAACATACATTTACGACAAATGTCTTAAGTACAAGACAATAACTTAAATGAATATTGCACAAATGTGATAAGGCCTGTCACTTCTGTCGCAGAACCGATAACCGTTAAGAGTAGATGGACATCTTCTGGAGTGGAGACCGGGACT
>DWME01008965.1:0-11275 GCA_018244795.1 Parelbella ahira ahira
CTTGGATATCGGACTGATGGATGTGAAACACAACACCCGCTGACATCGACATATCGCCAGTCTCATATTTTGGAGTAACGCGTTATTTTTCATCTCATCGCGAACATTTCATACCAGGACACGCGAATTTAAAACAAACTTATAGTATAATGTATTAGCGATCTTTGACTTATTATTTGAAAGCTTATTTATACCTCTCGTAAGAGTTTCATTTCTTCAACTTTGTAACTTGTTCCTGAATCATCGCTAACGATATGGCCGCTTTTTTATACATAGATAATATTGAATAATTTCCGCATACATCATACATAATTCCATTCATACATAATTCCATCCGATACAAAAATCGATCGACGTAAAGTCGGAAACTGACGTATCCACTTAACATGTCTTGTATATACAAAATTATTGATTTGTGTTGCTTGTAATTCAATATGACCGTACATCGAACCCAGGACCCCGAGCGCGCTATCGCTAACCACGTGTTGACAGCGCAGTTTGGCGCCGAGCCAGCCACGTGCGACATCTCGAGGACTTCACCGCCGAATTTACTAGAACTATGTATACACTATCCTAGATATTAGGAGACTGTATCACATATATATAAATATAACATGATCAGCGGCGTGCTATTAGAAAGACCCAAGTCCAGCAGTGAACAAAGACAGGCTGATAAATCATTATTCATCAGAATATGATGATTAGACGTTTAATTATTATTTAAACTTTACTTATCCAAAATGAGTCTATAAGAGTTATTGCTAAACAGTATTCCCTATCAGCCGACCTCAGGGAGGTACCGAAGAATGGGTAAAGACGTACAAACATTATTATCATATAGATTTTTGTAGAGTTATGTCGTAATTTTCTAACTGTCATACTTGTATTAATTACACTTCATATTTTCAATTCAGTAACTGATAAAGTATACTTACATTGTAACATAAAATATTTAAAAAAATTTACATTCAATCTTTCAACACCGAACCTGGTATGACACATTAAGAAACATATAATTACATACTAATAGTTTAAAGATAATACATATGTATTAAATAGCTGATTATATATGAGGAAATCTGTATATGTACCAGTCGTGAAGGATATGGTTAGAGCAATAAACAAGATGGCAATGAAAAAACAAAACCCGAACGCTACTGAGAACATTTCCCAGCGAACGTCCAATAAGTTATCAATTGGTCGCGATTGGCGTGGGAATGCGTTCGTCGACCTATTTACTGATAAACAGCACACTATTAGTGGACTAGACTAGACTTTGCAGTGACGTGGGATGTAGAATATTACGATATTGAATACATGCAGCTATTTTCACTATTTCTCTTTAAACGTTTTATTATATAAATTATTATACCATCACGCTAGGTCCCTCACGGGGTTGTTTGACTTCGCTAAGTCTCAATTATCCTTATCGTTACAGACGCTTTACATTCATCATTCTCGTTGTAGACGAACGCCGGATTTTCTGGGACATTTGACCCCTTTCTCCTTAGCTAGTATTATATAGAAGGCTCTGGTATTTTATTAAATAGTAACTATTACATAATTATATGCCACAAACGAAAAGACCAACAAACGAGAATCTCTTTTAGTAACTACCGTCACTAAAATATTGCTTTTAAACATACATGTACATACATACACGCTCTTAAACATACATATAGGTACCTATGTACATACCTACTTATCGTACACAATACAGTATGATAAGAGAAATAGACGAGTTAATGATTACATTTAATGATACGTATTTGTTAAGTCCATATCTGTTACTCTATATAGTTTGTAAAAATAAAACAGTTGCAAACATTAGGTGTAATTCAATTTTACATGTCAACTCTCTGAAACCGGCGTGCGTGTATGAAAAGATTGATGAATTTGGAAGAAGCACGGCTGGTCTGCAAAGATAGAAATATTTGGCACCCCGTGCCCTCTGCCTACGTCGTAAGGGACTTGGCGTGAAGATATGTATGTATGTAATGTTATACATTGGAAATTCGGAACGCACAGCTGACAACACTGTATTGCGAGGGGTAACGACAGACTGATCGTTGGCAACGTTCTTAGAACTCTTATTGGTTTGGGAGTTTCGAAGTATTACATCAACTAACTGACACTAAGCGGTTGCACACACGAACTGCATCAGAACTGCACACCAGCGTTTGGTTACGACAAATTGAAGATCAGCTGGTGTCCTTTTAAAGAGGCCTTATAGTCAACGGAGACCAGCTCGTAATGACGACAATCAACCCTTATATTTTTCCGCTGTTACACATAGATCGCGTCTACGAATGAAAAGCGTTCAGCTTAACACTAAACCGCTGTAGCGATTGATATTTAAAGGTAAAAACGTAAAGAAATCAATAATTTTCAATGAGAAATTACTGTAATCTGCACGCTGGTGACTGCCGAAGCTGACCTCGTAATAAAGCGCAATGTGACCGTTTTCAACCGTCAAATCGTTATCGGTCGCGGTCATTTTCGTAATGAACTACTTTCGTTGTGACTCATTAATACAATAAACAATATTATTAATGATCTTGTATTTATTATTTACCTACATACCTGTATATGATAAATTTCATATGCGTATCTATTATTCTATACAAAAGAAAGGGAGACTAACGTATTATAAAACGTTTTTGTTTAGGCCATGTTTTGTATTGGCTTCGATTTGCCATCTAATATGTGCAACTACGACAACAACCCTAAAACAAAACCTGATTTTCGATATCAAGAAAGCTGAGAAATGTGTATGTTAATACTTACATATTCTTCTTATTTGTTGGCCTAACTACTAGCTGCCATCAAAATGTAATATAATTTTAAATATTTTCTTGAATATTGTGTGTGATAATTAAAGTATATTCTCCGTTTTTAATTAGGATATTAGAAATAAAGAATATATAAACAGTGAAAAAACTCACATATATTACTTTTAATCAATAGAAATAAATGATATACAAGTACGATTGTAGATATTAAAATTTAATGTAACCCCTATGAAACTTATGCGCGTACGAAACGGATCAAGATTATTTCGTTTGCATTAAATTAACCAACTCCATTGTTATTATATCTGAAATCAATGAAACAGTTTCGATAATAGTTTTAATATCATTATCATCATTATTATCAGCCTACTCCCGTCCACTGCTGGACATAGGCCTCGCCAATGGCACGCCACTGAGCTCGATTTTCAGCTCTTCGCATCCAACCACTGCCAGCCACTTTGCCAGTTTTAATATGGCAATTTCAAATTTTATAAGAACAAATCGTTCGAAACTTGAATTTCGAAACCGTTCTCAACATTCCGGAAACGTCGCGAAAGGAAGTTCTAAATCTCAACCATAATCAGTACACTTAGTTCTTGTTAGAATAGATACAATCGCTGATAGAATGGAGCCGTTTCGAATCACTTCAGTTCCTAGATTCGTATTATTTCTTTGCACGCGGATAAATCATAAGCGCAATAAATACCAATACACGGACCACGAGCGGTAAATGTCGTCACGAGAACGTTTACCTTCCCTCTTAGCGCCTACACTCACTACCAACGAAAATCAACTTTAATCCAACAGCATAAGATTTACATTCCATCTATCTCATATTTTAACTTTGACAGGTATGACAGAAACATGAGTCAGAGGTAAAAAGGAATTTTTTTTTTAGATGACGTTAACTTTTTAGGTATTTAGTATGTTTAACAAAATTAAAATTTTTATATACTAGCTCTCGTCACTTGACAATCTCAACTAGACATTACTTTTATATACGACAAAAAACATAACTGATCGTTACCTGTCAATTTTAACTGGAAATTCCTTTAATATACGAAATAAAATTAAAAAATTCAGAATCAAATATTAAAATAAAAAGTATTTTATTGATAAAATGTGATCGAATATATTTCAATAATTTTGGTTTTTTCTTGGATTCTTAGCAAAACACTTGAGTGAACAATAAAACAAATTTATTCCTATAAATAAAATTACATTCATCATTTGAAACAAAAAACGCAATAAATGAAACCTACGTACCGATGACTGTGACATTGTTCATTTCATAATAAAGAATCGAATCATGTTTATACCAGTGTCATAACATAAATAGTGACATCAGAACTAAAACTCGATATTTGCATGGTTCGTTCTTGTTTACCGTCAATATGTCGGTAAATCGGTTAATCACACATTTCATTATATCATAACTAAATATATAATCTCAACGATATTGATTGAGATGAAAAAAAATTGACAAATATGAAAACAAGCTTATGTTAAAATTTTTGTCTAGAAGATTTATAAAATATAACTAATAAAATGTAATTATTAACTTTAACATATTTATATATAAAATAAATCCATAAAACTTCATTGGTACGATATAACTCGCGGAATTCCACGAGTTCGGATACCCCGGAGCTGGTCAAGCAACTTTATAAACGGATTATGGGACACACGATACTCGGCCAATAATAATTATATTTATTGCGAACTGAAAGCCATAATCGATACTTAAACGTCGCTAATACCATCATAGCACTTCTCGTGTATATAAAACACGCATTTTCCTTTATAAAACAAGGATTAATAAATGTATGATAATGGTTCAAAAAAGTTTTAATATTTCCATGTGAACGGGCTACGCGTTGATGTCTTTTGGCCAACTACACTAACCCAATTCCTGCGGGACGTTGACCGTAACCCACATAGTCGGTCTATTTTAGAGAATTGAAAAAAAAGCTTATCAGCATCAGCTACATAAACACCGACAGGAATTTATAACAGTAACCATTAACACGGGCGCCTTGACTCATTACACGTATATAGCAAATTCCCGATAAACGTACATATATTGTAATTTACATCATTTGTGGCATTACGTTGGCTCGCGCCATCCGCGTACGGCGTTAGAAAAAAAAATAACCGCCGCAAAATACGTTTGTAACCTCAAAAAAAGAACTTCAAAAAACTGTAAGTACCCAAATCCTCGCGTTTCGCGCGCTCGAATGGCAATTTTCTTTTTAGTAACTCTCCATAGAACGTATAAAACACACAAACACAAATAGACCGAACATACGGTTTTATTTTTGAAGAAATGCCCGAGAATTTTTCGTGAGTACAAAATGGCGGGCAATCGTACCGCGTCGCCGTGCCTCGGCCAACTGACTTGTGCGCTGACTAGAGAGAAACGTCAAACTGGCTTAAGCCGGTGTTAGTGTGTGGGTATACCTTTGAGTGTGTGCTGTACGCCGTGCAATCATACGGAGGCTTGAATGGATAAAGGTAAACGTGGTGGTGGCCAGTGACTCAATAGCGCCAATAGTCAGTAGGTGGAAAAAAAATAACGTAATTGCTTTCGAAGTTCGGTTATTGTGTTCTCCGTTTAAATAGATGATATAAATTACGCATGGGACCGTGGAGATGAAAATTAAATATCGAATGTCAAGGCCATCTTTTTATGTCGGAACTGTCACGTGTCTCTTTTTATGTGATTCGTATAGATGCGAACTGAAGCGAACAAAAACTTTGTTGCGATGTCGTTTTCTTATCAGTGATGCTATAGATAGAAGATTCTGAAGAGACACAGGGACACATCTTGGGACAACAGTCATCATCCTCAACCGTGGTAACCGAACTGTTGATAAACAAATTTACTATTAGATTTTACACCCAGACAGAGCAAGCCCTCCTTGCTCTTTATACACAAACACCTATCCTGGGTGTAAATCGAACCCACAAACTCCGCCTCACCAGTCACGTGTACTAACCACTAGGCTGTAGGCGAATTGACTAATAAAAAAATGGGATATGAGCAACCGACACTATTTTTAATCGGCCAAAACATACGAGATATAAAATAACTGGTCAAAAGTCCACGTGTCTACAAATACTATATACGTAAAAAAAACACGAACGTCTATTTCAAATGCGACGCTATTAAATTATTTTGGTAAGAACACCGTAATGATTTGTAGTTTGTTATACGTGCCTTTATCCATAAGCATAAGGCAAACATGAAGAGAATTGCGGTGTTAGCAATTACATTATAGGCCGGCAAAAATAGCTTAGTGGTTTAAAGTTAAGCTTAACACCCCGGGGGTCCTTGGTTCGAATCCTGGCGCGCACCCTTTTATAAAAAATGTGCTTTACAACATTAAATATCAGCTGCTGCAACATTGTGAAGAAATCTACTTAGGGTTTTCCATGTTTCTACGGTGTACGATTTAGTCAACCCGCAGTTGAGCAGGATGGCAAACCATAACCCTACTTATCCTGAACGAAGACCTGTGTCCATCAGTGGAACAATAAAATAGTTGATTATGATTATTATGTCAAATAACGAAGACAAATCGTGTCCTATTTATACCAAGTTGCGATTCCAATCTCATGCTTCTTCAATAACAGGACATTACATCATGCTAAAATGAATCACTAGTAAGCCACAAACTGAAGAATTTCTTAACAATGTACTGCCAATTTTTCACCATCACCAAGGGTTGACTGATAGAGAATGGCACTAGGCATTAAGTCCGCCTTTTGTATACACTTCCTAGGTTTTAGGGGATACAATAAAAAATAAATAAATATGCATTAAATATCAAAACCACACAATAATTATAATTGCATATATGGATTATAATATTATGTAACATCACGTCTGTAATCACAGAACGAGTAGGCAGAGGAGTGTAGTGAATTCCCTAGTTTCACCATTTATGTTTAAGTCCCCTGGAATAGGTGGTGAGCCTATTGTCACACACCGGGCAGAGATCCAGACTCCGAGTCACTACTAGAAATTTTAGGACTTCCCGAGTCGCGTTTGCAACTATTCCACCAACGACGCAGTCAAATATAAATTAATTTAATATAATGCTCATTTATTTCTCGTCTATACCTATTCCGAAAGATATGCCAAAATGGGCCAATATTTATACATATTATGCTTATTTATTTTCCCTGTCTATACTCCGAAAGATATACCAAAGTGGGCCAAGTTCGGCCGTTTTCCTGTTAAACCGTATCAAATGTTAATGACATAATTTTCGTAGAAAACAGATGGTGTTAAGAATACTCTGACTCACAATTACTACAAACAAGCTCAATTACAAGTAATTCAGCGAATACAATTAATGGGCGACAATTACTTTTGTCTACTCCTGTATTATTAATTACATTTTGGGCTGAACAGTTTTAAATTCTCTTTTTACTGCCAAATATTGTTTTACAATTTTAAGAAGATGAAAAATGTTTAGAAAGTCCAAATAGCGCGTACACAAACTTTCATTTGTCAGTGTAATAAAAAATCCGCTACAGAAACTATAATGATTATGGAGATAATAAAAATGGGAATTTTATTAAAAAAATTAATTAATCAATGTATCTTTTAAACAATAATATCGTTCCGAGAATAAAGTACCTACTATTAAATTAAATGTATTGAACTATTATTTCTGTATTCGTATAATTATTATAACATGTAAATATAATGCAAGTTAAATAAAAATATTAATTACTGGATCGGATGATATCGATAGAACTCATCTGAACATTTGACTCGTGCAATAGGAATACTACTGTATTCAAATTAGCTGAAAGCTAAAGCTGCTTGTTTCCAAAAAAAAATCAACGAATGAATGAGTGAGTGAACGATAAATTATGCAATAAATACCTAAATTAAAAATAATATATCATAGACTTTTATTCAAGCCACAATTTTGAACGGCATATTGGTGTAGATAGACAGACATGCGTTGCGGGAATGAAACCATTATTATTATTATTATTTATGTAGAGGAACCCTCCAACCAGGAGTGTGATATCTGAACGAGTACACTATCAACGCAGTTACATATTTCATATTAAAGGATTCCTCCGATCACAAACTAGGATTTATGCGTGGACAGCTATAGATCACCATAAACATTGTTAGTTGCATTGAATTTGAATTCTGGGTCACACAGCCCACCATATCGGGCGCCACAAGGGGACCCGCTGCAGGCTATAATCACTTTATTATTAAAATCAATGTAAAAACCCTATTTAGTACTCGCGTCGTCTAGGTCGACACTATTATTTGAATGTCTTGAATGTATAAGGATGTCGCCATAATTATTTAGATATAAATTGCACTTGACGTGTACTTTACTGTGTGTATATCTTCAACATGACGTAATAACATGTAAAAACAACAAAACATATTATTAATTGTTCTGTTATTGTGGTGAAATTATTAATGAAGTTATTATTAATTAAATTGTTATTATTTATTTTGTTACCGGCGTGCATGTATGAAGACTGACGAATGTCCGAAAAAACACAGCAGGTTTGCAAGGATAGACATATTTGGTACTTCGCTCTATCTGCCTAGCCCATAAGGAGCCTGGTGTATAGATATGTATGTACTGCTATTATTGACAATAATAGGCATTATTGGCTCCAAAATACAAAACGAAATACATTTACAAGATAATCGTAGGGGCATAAAACCGACAGGCGTCTTTTATCAATTGTTGCATTTGTGAGAAGTTGTCGTAGCAGAGAATATGGACTCGGAGGGCGCTTTGTGTTCCCTGATCCGAAGTACCGCCTCCAGACACTTCTACCCCATGGCGAGGGTTGGGCCAATATCCTGTTTGACCCTATACTTGTATCCGTATTATACGGCGTCACCATATAAGTTTTTGCATTTCTCGCAAGAGTGGAGAATTTTTGTAACAATTGAGTAGAGTGAGACAGAGAGAGAAACAGAGCTTATGAGCAGAGTTTACGTATCACACAGATTGTTTTGAGTTTCATACGTGTCATACGTCATTTTCTTACTTTAATAAATTTTAATAGAAATATTCATAGAATTCTTAACGAACTTCAAGTTTAGTATTTCAATAAAGTCTATCCTATCCTCTATGTCCTATTTAACAGCTGTAAAATAACGATGTGCATCCAATAAATAGGCTCGAACAATGATTTTAAAAGGTCCTTCGCGTTATCAGCTTTTTAAATTAATTCGTTCGGTAGTGTTTCGTTTAAAATTAACGAAATATCGATACATATGGATATGATCCATATATACATATGGATATGATCATCATAGTATACAAATGCAATAAACAGCAAGAAGCAAGGTGACATCGCTAGTGACGTCTACTTACAATTAGTCTCGATATAAATGTCACTAGGAAATTGAGATTAATCGGTTGAAGATTAGGGGTCGATGCACATTAACATCTGATCATGTCTGCCATCTAACTCAAGTATCATCATATACCATCATGGTAAACTTGTATAGTGCAATTATCATTAGTGGCAAAAAAAGTTGGCACGTCATTAAAATATTTTTAGATTTAGACTAGTACAAACGAATTTTTGTTGTTCTCTTATTGTCAAATTGGAAAGAGTTCTTCTCACGGTTTAGAGAACATAATAAATGATATTTAAGGGGTGCAGCTTTTCTCACGATGCTTTCCTTCACCGTTGCAACAGCTAGCGATATCGATAGCTATATACATACATATCTGTTGAAACCATAGATAAATGAGTAGCAGCGTCACGTACAACGCTGTCCGAGCGGCTGGACGACAGTGTGGACCGGCCCTAAGTATTGCGCATAGTTATACTGGAGTAGTAATTGCGTTATAATTATTATAATATGTAACTTTATTGAGACAAAATTGTATACCATTTGATGTCTTCATTTACTCTAGGCGTCACTAAAGCAATATGTTTTTGTACAAGAAATAAATTTACTTTGAATACGTATTACATTGGGGGAGGTACCCAATATTTAATTTAAGCCTTCTTATAGTAGAGTAGCGTTTAATATTAACAGAGAGATTTTAGGTATTTAAGTGAGTTGTATTCATTGTCAGTTATTCACTAATATGTGTTCTCTTGATTATATTATTGGAACTTGTATTATTTTAACACATAATAAAAAAATACTCCGCATATTAATGTTCGCTCGTAATCAACATTCCGTTTAATGTTATTATAATAAAGCGTCGTTTGCTGTAGAAACAGGTGGCCCGCGAGTCTTATTCAATTGGATTCATACAGACAATTTACATAAACGTTTTATAAAGCAATATCTTTACTTTATGGTGCAATAAAACCTGCAGTTTTAAGAATATTGCAGCATAAAACAGTTGAGTTGATGGCAGAAACTGGATGCGGCGAGCCGGGGACAGGTCGCGATGGCGCTCTTTGGAGGGGCTCCTTGTCCAGCAGTCGACTGAGATGCGTCGTTGATCATGATGATGAATCATTTGAGGTATCCTAAGATGCATAGAACACTAAGAAAATACGTTAAGTTTTAACTCTCCTTCAAACTGCACGCTACGTTATGTGAAAGTCAATTTTAATGCTGTATTATAATATAAAACATAGCAATAAATGGTTTATATATTTGATAGGCTGGGTACTGTTTGTGTGATCAGCAAACCGTAGTCGAGTAGCGTGGTGGAATATAATCCAAATCTACTCATAAATAGTAAAAACTGCAATATTTATTCATTTACTTATTTATTATGCAAAAATTGCTATATTTATTTATTGATTTTTATATTGAAATCAATCTACACATTGTACAATGGTCATCGGGCTGAGGAAGGAATATTATACTTTTATTTATAAAACGCTCGCAGTGCGAATCTGGTCGGAATGAGCCCCGGTGCCATATCCGACGCACGCTGAGTAAGGCTGTGACTGGGCGGCGCGTGTGCCGCACTAATTACCGCGCTATTTATTCATCGATTCAGCCGACAGTGGCGTAAGCGCTGTACTTCGCTATTGCTACATGCAAGGGATACTGTAATATGTATACATAACCCAAGTAGTATATACCTATGTAGAATGTATTGCCGAAAATATTTAATTTTTCATTAGTTTTTATTATGTACCTAAATTGTGGCGTCGCCGGAGGGGGTTTGAATAAATTATAACGACTAGGAAAATCATATAGAGAAGGGTTAAAGTTAATGTTCTTTCATGTTCGTAGAGTTATAGTGATAATGTCCTTCGGCAGAACATACTAGAATTCAACGAGAACATTTTGAATTGTAAATTCGGGATTTAAATAGTAGAGTTTTAAATGTTGGGTTAAGTTTCAAAATTTCCAACGTTTACTATTTGAAACATTGCAGCTAAACAGAAAAAATTAAAAACAGTCTTATAAATATGTATATTAGGGTGTCCCTTATTTTTCAAAGTTTCTATTTTCTAACGCATACGTCTTAGTTTTGTTTATTTGCTTCTAA
>DWME01008966.1:0-11274 GCA_018244795.1 Parelbella ahira ahira
AATATATGAAAAAGAACAAGATTACACAGAAATAAAAAAAAATAATCGACCCATTTATCATTCTACTTTTGGAATATGGGTCTGCTGCCACAATGAGATGGTTGAAGCCATAGGCGGCCATGTTAGGCAAGTGCGGGTTGGCAGACTACAAACACCTTAGAAATTTTTATTTTATATTTCCCAAAGTGTGCAGGTATTCTCACGATGTTTTCCTTCGCCGTTAGCAAGTGATATTTAAATTTAAAACGCACTTTTGTAAAGAGTTCTTAACCACTAGGCTATCACTGCTTTTTTATATAAGAATATGTCTAAATAAATCTGTAAAATGTACACTGATTAACGAAGTATATAGCAAGCGGCGTTTAACGTGCGATATTCCCGATAGGGTGCGTTAATGAGCTACGTCACACATTGTTGTCGCGTTCCCACTGACGGCGTTTGCATCAGCAATGACTTCTCGAATAAATTAGAATTTTGAAAATCGAACATTAGTATTACATCACGGTAGGTCCCTCATGAAGCAGGCACATACAGGTTAGATTAGGTTAGTTTAGTTTAGGTTAGATTAGATTAGTTTCGGTTAGGTTAGGTTACGCTAGGTTATGTTATGTTATGCTACAGACCTGACGTCCCTATTTTACATACATCACTCCCTTCATATACACACGTCGGTTTCAGAGACTGCAGACTGCGATATCAGCTAGTGTTTGACTGATTTGCTCAAGATAGGATACTCTTAGTAAGACTTGCATTTTTTCAGCATCTCCATTCATCAATATTTGCATTTGTAACATGTTCTAGTTAAATTTAATAAAAATTCTAATTATTTGTCATAAAAATACTAATGTATATATGTATATAACTGCGTTCGTCTATTTGAATATATTTATCCTCTTGTCGTTGCGTTGACAACGGACAGACGCGTACCTGTTCATGATACGCGCTTCCCAACCGAGGGGATTGAGAAAATATACCCTTCAATTCCCGGAACGAGGATCTGGATGCTAACTGATTTTACGTAAGCGTCTGAGGAGAATCGAGAAACGCCTTTTATACGGTTGTTGTTGGCTGAAATAGATGAAAAAACCAGCTGTGTTAGCAGTAACTGTCGTTTGATTTTATCATTAGATGGAATCGAGTCTACGAGTAGATACGTACAGTTGCGTTGGAGCCCGGCTATAAGAGTATTTAGGGATATCATGTGAAAATTTTGAGTCAAATACTGCTAATGTAACTCTATCTCTGAAATGTTTTTTCTCGGTTTAGTGAAGAATTTGAAGATGAAAGTGAATATATGTATGTAGTGAAGTGGTAATGGCGATGACATCATTGCTCATATTGTGTCACCCGATCTGATGTCCATACGTGCTAAGGATTTGCTTGTGTACTGGACGAATAATTGATTATAGTTTACAAGTCTGTCTATAGAATATATTATGTATTTAATGTACACCCTCACTCCTTTTACCCTGTAACATGTGAGGAAAAAGGTACAAAATGAGACGACTTAGAGAAATAGTTCCAATTAATTTTGGAGATGTTTTTATTTTCGCTGAACGCCAGCCGGTCATCAAATAAGGATAGTAAAGTTATTTTTTAATTTTCGTCATTAATGTTAACTCGAAAATTACTTTCTAACAAACCGTAACAATAACTTCATTCGCACGTCTCGCTGGTTCTGGCAAGTAGTTTTTCATGTTACAACTTAAACTAACCATTTTATATTCCACCTTTTCGCTTTGTTACTTCGTTAATTTATTATAAATTAATTTTTCGATTCAACCGTTCGTTAACTGAAATATTAAATGACTTAATAAATTGTACGTGTTAGATAAAATTAATACAGTAAATATGATTGAGCTCTGGATTTAATTGAGTGGAATGCGAGCGATCCGTGGTCGGCGAACTCATGTTGAGCGGGGCGGCCAACTTTATTTATCATCATTAATAGTTAATTATCATTAATGAATCGTAGTGATTTCATTAGTGTGTGAAATGATCGCCGCTATTAACTGCGGTTGTACGCTATAAAACCTTCAAATACACACTGAAAGGCTTTTTAGTTGGATTAAAATAAAATCTGGAAAGTATAAAATTCTGCATGTTTATTTCACGTGTAATTTAACTTTGTTGCTTGTGGTAGGAATTGAAAATGGGAACGAATTGAATTAAGTATCGGAGCCAATGGCGCAGAAGTTGAGCGGTCAATGAGCAGCAAATCCGCATCGGTAAAAGCATTTTAGTATTTTTGCGGCCGCTATATGGATACTTGTAGTTTTTTTACGAATGAATGAATTGAAAATATATTTAGGATTTACACTGCAAGATAAACGTTTGATAAATATTAAACTAGTATAAACTTTAGTTAAAACTGTGTCTGTTTGTACTCGTAAAATTAAGAGTTTGTTTCATTTAAATCTCGATTTGGTAACTATAATTAATGTTTTTTTATTTATAAGAAAAATAAAATGTTGCACTTTTAGAATGTCTGTATTTTGGAAACAAATATAGATACTATATAATATTAGTGTATTTTAAAGCATGATGCTCTTCCAAAGCAACGTTTATCAGTTATAATATCGGTTATCGGTGCAAGCACTAAGATAAGCACTGTATATGTACCTATATTACCGATACCCATCACTAATGAAACGCCGTACTGAAACAAGCTCCTAGACTACATTGTTTTAGAAATACTCTTAAATAATGCCAAACAGTTGCTACTAAACGTTACTTAACCTTATATTTGTTAAAAAACCCATAAATTGTATAGAGAAGGGATTATGGATTGAATTCAGCATCGCGCTTAATTGTGTGGAAGATAGCAACCAATGATCCGCAAATCCACTTTAGGAGTGGATGGTTCACTTTATCATTCCCTTGACGTACTTCACTGCTGGGTTGGCCTTTCATGTTAGTATAAAGATATATTTGGATCCATAAATATTACAATACATGTTCTAATAATTGAACGGATACCTTCTTAAAGAACTTTTTTTATTTTGCTTATACCTTTGGAGCATTATACTTTGAGCATAATAATTTGTTAAAGTAAATCTCATAATAAAATTGAAATATACACCATTGAATGGCAGTAGTAATAACAAGGTCACAATATTTGATATCCTAACCCGCATTTCTAGGTTCATTGGAAGTGAATCCTAACTACCCTTACCAGATGACCGGATACTGGTCGATGGGGGAGTCAAAAGTCTCCGAAATCGCTGTACATGTACAGGATATGTCATATTCACTACAGACAAAGAGCACTGTGGTTCTTACCGGATATCATATCCACTAAGTAGGTAATAGAGTTCCCTATTTTAATCAAAGTTTAAATCACGGTTTAAAATTACAATCGTTTGTATCCAGCGTCGTGTGAAATTGGATTGCTTTACTTCACTTCAAGTTTTGGCTACCAGCGTGAATTTATTATGATTTAACGTTCGTGTGAGACTTCCAAACATAGGCACAGACTACAACAAAAGTAACTCTGTACGGAATGCTAGATATTGTACTGTGGTTATACTTATAACAAAGTTATTTATTAATTCTCATTACGCAAGGCCTGTGAGCGTCAGGACTAGCGTGTGGACTGACACAAACGGATTGTAGTATTACGAAGCATTATGGTATAATATTTGAACTACCACAGTAAATATAATAAAATTGACATAAAGAAAATCATTACATCGATACGTACGAAATTAACAAGTTAATATTTTACAAGCACAGAGTCAATTAGTCTCCAGATAATATTGACAGATTACCGCATTTCGGCCGAGTACATTTGCATTTATGTGTCGCAGAGGGCACATCAGCGTATTTAAAAGCGAAATGTATGTCGCGAGTGTTCGTAGTGTGCCAGTTCGGGGCGAATAAAGGAATATAATAAAATAGCGGGACTCCATTAGTTGGGACGTAATTAACAGTATGCGTTGTGACAGCGCGCGAATTACGCGCCAAATTTATACACGTTCGTCATGATGGTTCCGCCATTTTGGACGCTGCGTCGGTAAACAGCGAATGGGCGCGTGTCAGTTTTTATGCAGTGTTTCAAGCTTTAGCTCGACGTAAGTGTGAAAACAAATTGTTTTTTTTTTTCAACTTTTACACCATCCGTTTTGGTCTCGTTGATTTATTTGGGATTTACGGCGGTTTTCGGTTTAGATTTTTTTATTTATACAATCCCGAAATATTTCCATAGGTATTGCCAGAGAGCAACGTACCCGGATTTCGTATTTTACTAATGCCACATATTTCCTGTTCTACCGGTTTTTTTGTTCTACCGGATATTCTCGTAAAAACAGTAGGATAGATTACCTACATTTTCAAGGTATTTTTCATTTTACCTGGTATTTCTGATAATCACTTTTGTTTTAAGTAATAGATAGGTACCTACTTATCATTTTTATGGAAGCCCATTTAATTTGCAGAGTATTGGCATAAGGATATGTATAATAATATTAATAAAACATAACGTAGGTATGCTTTAGTAGAAAAATAGAGCGGCACGATAAATTTGTTTATAATCCAAAATCGGGGGCGTCATGTTCTGCCACAGACGTGTCCGTAATAGCGGTTAGTTTGAAAAATTGGCGGATGTTGAGGGAAATGTTCAATTTGTTGGCACAATCTCTCAAGCGATTCAATAGAAAGTGTTTTAGTTATTCAGTATTGCAATGTATTTTATATCAGATGTTTGTATAACAGAGTTTGTTGGATTCTATTGAGTGATGTTTTCTGTCAAGTAATATTATTGAAGATATGCGTAGAGGATATATGCGAAGTGGCTTTCAGTGGGTGGTAACAAACAGCTGAAGATCGAGCTTAGTGACGTGTTATTGGGTAGGCCTATGTCCAGAAACAGGCTGATGATGGTAGTGATAACACAGTATTCCAAGAATCTCACAAGACTGCTAAAGTAGTCTTATGAGATTCTTGGGTTGGTAACACTACAGGTGTTCTGCTCCAGTCCATTACATAATGGTGACTTTTAATTGCCCTGCTTCGCGGAGTTCGTATTACTCGCTAAAGTTAGCTAGGCACCTTGCTACGATAATATTTTATGTATGTAATAGCAAGGTACTGACGCGTTAACGACGAGAGCGGTGGACTTTGAACGCGGAGTCAAATGGCAGGAGGAGACGTGGATTTCTTGCAAGTGCCAATCAATTTTTGCGTATTGTACATCACGCGGTGTAACAGATGCGATCCAGCAATCACCTCGTATCGAATCCGCGACCTAGTTCGGCATTTCCGTTTTATTTACTCGTCGCGCAAACTGTGTCGTGCATCGAAAAATTGTAGTCGAACGTTTTATTTTAATGATGAATGTCCGGTCGGCATGAAGGCATATTTCGGATTTATTTGTGATTTTGTACGATTGATTTGTACTATTATTTTCACAGCTGCCTTTATTTCAGCGTGGATTGTAATTTGTTGCCGTTTGTACAATTAATCTTTATAAATTAACCGTTTTTAATATTCGTGTCAGTTTGTAGTTTGCCTTTTTTGTTTGTTTGTAATAAAATTGTTAACATTGTTTCATGAATTGTGCAGCTATCACGTAAGTATTTAATTATAAATTATCGAAACAAACCAATGCAGTCAATATAATATGTAGTTGTGAGCGTGAGGGAAAAATTATGGGTTTCTGAATTAACTTTTGGATTTATTTTATTATTCACATTATTTATTTATTTATCCTTTATTGTTCGTAATAAAAGGCGGACTTAATGCCAAGTGGCATTTTTTACCAATCAACCCAGGTGATGATGAGAAGTAGGGATAGGCACGTCATCATCTTAACCTAGAAACTATATATAAAACTTGCAGCTATTTCTAGCCATTTTAAATGGTAGCCAATTCTCGACTGTGCGGGATATCTTATATTTATTAAATTCTCGATCCCTTTTTGTAATGGCCATTTTTACTTCCCTCGTGATCCAAAGCGCGGCAAGACGCTTAATCTTAATCTTATGTAGTGGAGCATGCACATCGTACAGATCACAAATGATATTATGAGTGCCGCCACTTTCTCATAAATGCTGTACTCAGTTTTAATAGCAGCGATGTCTTTTCCTAGAGCATCACTTTTAAGTTTATCTAGATTAATCTTCGCGTAACTGCGTCCAAAGACTGCATTATACTTGGGAGGTTTAATTTTATACGACAGCACAACATATCGTGTCGGGAGAAACCTGGAGGTGGAATTTGACCATGCTTCACTACGTGCTCTAGAGATCTTGTAATCATAAGGTCAATCCAGGAGTCCTCACCAGTTACATTTCGATATATGAAGGAGGTAGCGATAAATTGATCGACTCAATAATAAAGCGAAGTCTTTGAGAGCGGGGCTAACCTTTTAATAACTATGTGTTAAAATCCCTCATTATAATATAATGTGCGTACTTAGACCCGATACTGTCCTAGGCTAATTTCAAAGCAGCGAAGTAATCAATTAATAGAGGTCAATACGCTATCCCAAGAACAACCATGACGCTTTTAACATTCAGCTAAAAATAAAAATTCCGGGGAAGAAGTATAAGTAGAAGGAGAAGCTAATTGTATCCTATACTAAATTGATGATCGTAGATATATTACAACTCCCCCAACCCGATTTCCAGTACGATCATTTCTTACTAAAATAAATTCACACAATGGATATAACGAGGATAACAAAGAGGGTTTCAGCCAAGTCTCTGAAATTAGGATAGCATGAATGGTGTTCATAGATGCTTAAGATTCCAATTCAGAAAAATGATTTGGTACGCTCTGTGCATTGATGTGGGATACGTTTAAAGAGTTGTTGGTATGAATGTTAAAGTAGTCAGACAATAGGTGATTAACATTGCCGTCACCACAAGATGTGAAAGAAACATCTGTACCTGAAGCCGAATAAAAAGAATCCCCACCTGACATTGATCTAACACAGTTCTACGAGATAGTATTATAATTAGCTCATTGCCACACACAGTACGTCAGAGGGTGTGTTTTACATCGGGTTGTATAAGGTTCCTCTGGCGGCGGAACACAAGATTCCCCAGATTACCAATATTGCACTAATTAACGAATTATTACTGAAATAGATGCGACACGTACATAATACCTTGGGCGGTCCGACCACCATAACCTTGTAGTGAAATATAGACTGGGTGCTGTAAAACTTTTTAACTTCCAATAGACAAAGAGAAAGAGGAAATCAATTTTGCAGATACACTCTTGGATTTGGTATTATGGTTTTCTAGTCGTGACCGAAGATTTACGTAGCTTTAATCCATTCGCAAGTCTGACGCTCTAAATGGCAGTCACTTCATGGTGGGGGTGTAAGAAAGAATATTAATAGGATTAAATATTTATGACTATTTTAACAATAGTCACCTGGTCACTTTTGGAAATATATAAGGATATGGATCAGTGTGATTTTATAATTTTCCTATCGAAACTTTGAAACTTCGGAATGTCTTCGTCGGACATTGCTCAGATCGCACAAATCAATATAAAAACTCAGAAAAAGGTGTTTTCCGAAAAGTTACAAGGCGATTATCACACAGGATGATTCGACAAATAACAAAGAGCATTACGAAGATAAGATTATCACGGAGACCCAAATTGTATTTGCCAACATTACTCACCTATGAAGGATAGGGTTGCCACATAATTAGTTTTGTTGTACGACAGTTATTAAAATCATTATCATAATTCTTTTTTATCAAAAGTTATTCTTGATATTAGATGGATTTTCGTTTAATTCAGATCATTTATTAGCTTAACCTCTGAACCAATTCCATAGCGGTTGGTATCTACATTCAATTGCAGTAGATGAAACAAAATTAATAAGTACATACATACATAGCAGGCGGGTAGGCGGAGAGCACGGAGTGCCAAATATTCCTATCCTTGCATATCTGCCGTGCTTCTTCCACATTAAGTAAGAAAAGTATTATTATGTCGACTGCTTTACGGCAAATTAATTTTGAATTTACATTGTTATAAGTAAATGTTGTGATAGCTTATCAATCTAATGACATGAAAGCAATGTTATTCATAGAATATAGTTAGCACATCTTTTATTAAAGGAAAATCTTAAATACCTGTTTTCGTCAACATTTTGGTCAATATTTATTTACCCTATTTTATACCCTACTAGGGTTAGCATATGGCATACATAATATAAAAAGCGATATCCTATAACATATGAAGACACCGGAAATAACCACGTTAACCGCGGCTTAACAGAGTGAAGTCTTTGTTGAACATAGTATAAAAGCAGTAGATATATTCGACAACCGCGAAATATATTACTATTTTATATTAATGTTATTTTATATTCTTAGTATTTTTGTCCCTTATTTATGTTACATCCCTATTTCCCAAGAGAGGCAACCCTGACAAAATTCCTCGTGATGCGAAATCACGATACGAAGGGCTGCGTCGCTCCACAAACATTAGTCACCGGCCGGAGCTGGCAGCTCACGTGTTGCGTGCGCTTCCAAGATGGCGGCGCTGGCTGCTCAGAAGAATTTCGGATATTCGTAGGGGAAAGACCTTGTTTTAATTATTATTAGTGTAAGATAAATAAATATCTTTCTCTTGTTTTATCGGTGCTCTCTGCCTGCCCCGTAACGGATATGGCGTGAATGTATAATAATAGTAAAAAAAATGTAAATAACTTATCTACGACAAGATAAACAATAAAAATAAATGTTGACAGTCATAATAATAAATGTATTATTATTATTCGAGTGACGCACTGTGCGTTGAAGATAAATACGTCCGGATTGTTCACTGTTCTAGAATCTAGATCATTCCCGCCATAATTCAAAGCATCGAATCAGTTTGACAATCCATTCGTAAACCCATTGGAGAGGAATTTGAGCAACTATTGCTTACTCTTCTTTTTTGTCATCAGTTTAAAATGATTCGAATAATAAAATTACAAAACTGAGCAATTTTGCTCCATCCATCAGAGTTTGGAGGTGCTGGACTTCTCTTCGGTGCCGCTTCATTTGGCCTTGAGTCTTTAAAACCCAGCTGCATAAAATTGCGACTGCAGAATTATTGCCAGAGATTATTCGTTTGCTCCAGACAAGCTCTGTTCTCGTTATTTACAGCAGTGTATAACACTTAGCTGCAAAATAAACGACATTGAAGACAATGGTACTATATCACCGGCCCATTGTATTTGAGCCATAAGTTTGAGCCGTCACTTACAAAGCGCACTTGGCTTGACAGAGCTGTCATTTCATACTGCAATACACGTGGGAGTTGAAATTATGGAAAGCTGTTTTGTGAGCTTAGCGGTAACTGGTATCGTTCAGAAGTGGGTAGAATTAATTGTTATTGATTAACTACATTTATTTATCCTCGGTAATTATATAATATAATGTAGTTTGTCTTCCTTAAGTTGAACCTTATTATTTTTATTAGATTATCTTGCCAGTTCAGTTATAGGGTAGGCAGGGAGCACCTAATGTCAAATGTCTTTCCTTACTTTACATTCTTTTTCTTCTATATTTAGCAATCTTGTCAGACATGTAGTCGTAATTATGTTGGTTTCAGAGACTTCTGATTTAACAGTCAGTCATATGTAGTAGTAATTAGTGAGTCAGCTACGAGTTAAATTTTTATTTAGGGTATATTAATAAAGACTGAGCATTACGAGAATTGATAAATTAGTAACCCGCCATTTGGTACTAGGTTACCATAAATGTATGAGGAAAATTACACAACGTTCGAACTAAGCGCGCGGAACCACGTGCGTTCCTAAAATAAAATAAATAATAAAAAACATTACCGCGCGGAAGATGGCGCGGCGGTGTTGTAATCAAAACAAATGACATGCGTGTTACCAGGATAACGCCTCACGAAATTACCGCATTGTCGGCTACACCGCGGGCCGGGTAAACGATTTACACCACATTGTGGCATAGGTAGGTAGCATTAAAAGAATTATACAATTAATAATATTCAATATTTGCCGTATATTTGTAGAATTTTGTAATTTTTTACCTCCAACTTTTGGGTATTGGCAGTTTCTTTAATTAGATTATGTGTAGAACATGTATAGCCTATCAGTTTTAATAAAGATTGACAGAAATTCAAGAGCTCCTAGTCAACCAATCCTTTTGATGTTTTGATCTTTCTTTAAAGCCATTGACAAAGCTTGTCGGATGTTGCCTGACCAACCAAGGAACAAAGGTAAATATCTAGAATAGAATAAAAGAAAAAACCTAAAATAGAAGAAATATTGAAATTCACGGGATGATATACTTTTCGCTGCCAGCACGTTTCCTCAGGTACAGGGTTGTCGGTTTTATTCGCCCTGTTCCGGGCGTGTTGATTATGAACGATGCGAGGTTTTTTTACGTACATCTTATTACGAGGCTGGAGATAAATGTCAGGGAGAATTATTCCTGTTTAGAATTGAGCGGCGTGTGTAGTATAAAGTTGTGTGGAGTTGAATTTTAAGTGATGTTGTTATGTGAATCGCGTTCTAAAGTTGTACGCGATTTCGAGTTGACAGCGCAGATAAGAACTGTGTTTGTATTTAATGGGACAAGCAGCGCGTGCTTTCTCGTACGTTTAGAGGAATTCTTGTTCACGGTTACGTTGATAGATATAACTGTAACCTTTGTGTTGTTTTGATGAACGTGTTAAATTACATAGGATTTAATAATATTTTTCTATTGTCAGCAAGGGTATAATTTTCTTAATTGAAACCTTTACTCGTATTTTATGTAGTCGAAACTCATTTGATGCAAAACGAAAATATTGGAAAACGTATGTCAAAAGTCATATGCGGAACTATGTAATCAAAATATTCTGAATATCCACATAATGAATCGTTTAATTTGGTCAGTCACCTGTATCCTTACCAATAATGTAATGAAGACCGGATGCTGCGGTAAGTGACGAGGCTTAGGCCTTAACTAGCCTTGAGATAAAAGGGTTGTAGCCTACTCAAGGTAAATAGAACATGTCCGCTCCAGGCTTTTCAATTGCCTGCGGTCTTGTTTTTATAAATTACTAGCGGACCCGGCAGACGTCGTCCTGCCCGGAGAAGCAGTTTACAGTAAATATGTTAATTTATATTAAAAATTAAACTTTTTAATATTAAGATTCCAAATTACGAATGCACGTTTGTGTAAAAAAATAGAAAGGACCGATTAAAATGATGTTATATTGTTAGTTATTCAGAAAATTAAATTTGGTGACACACTAACTACACACACAGCGCCACCTACCGGGTTCATTTGTGAATTCAAACCT
>DWME01008967.1:0-11274 GCA_018244795.1 Parelbella ahira ahira
CGCGTCGCTCCCGTGGCACGACAATTATCAAACGTACTGCACACAAGGCATTCCGACTGCGGCCTCAATGGTGACACAATGCCGCTAAGTGTTTGTACACATGCACTGCATTGGAACTGTTCAGCAGTTGCAAAAATGCAGTTCGACTGCAGTCGTTGGACTTGCACACCACAGACTGGGCAGGCTGTTTGCAATTTTGATGTGGTTATGTTATGTGAATTGTTTAAAAAACTCAAGTTGCAGCTGACATGCAGTTCCATCGTAGTCTGTGCAGACACTGTGTCGTTTGCTGTTGCGTAAATTCTTAACTTCTAATGATGTGGAAGTACACTTGGCCTATTTAACATTGCATTGTATTGAAACAATAGAATAAATAACTATATCAGCATTTGAAATCATATTAAAATTAAATTTATACTAAATTATAATATGAAATATAATTGACCATTACACTTTTAACATATATGACACATGATTCATTTTAAATAAACTATTAGAAGTAATGTTAGAGCTTTTAGAGTTATAAAACATAATATCGAAATAATAATACTCAATTTAACAATGTAGGGCTGGTAATAAAGTATCGATGTTAAATTATCCAATTTAAAATATCAATAATTTGTATACTACATAACTTTGTAAATAATTCGTGATAATTAGACTTCATTTAACATGTATTTAATGCTCTACAGGAATATATAAACAGTTGTCTGAATTATCGGAATCTTAGGTGTCTAGACATTTTTTTATTCCAATGTAACTATATAATATAATTTATTAAAGGCTGGTACCTATAAATGCAAGTGAAACTACAATATGGCTTTGAAAATTTTAAAAAAGATGACAGTTTATTTATATCCGAAATTTACAATTTAATTAATGAATTTTAAATTTATCTAGTTTAATTAATTGCTTTTATATGAAAATCGGTTTTACGTTTAAATGATTACTGTGAACAAATATTAATTATAAAAAGTATTTATTCTTTTGATTAGTTTCAATTACTTTCGAACATATCCTTTATACTATTTTTGTTTACTGGAATGTGATTGCCTGGGTATCAGTTATTTCTGACTTATTTTAAGGATGTTGGGATATCTTGTGTTGTATGAATGTATTGTTAACGATTGACATTGTTTTTAATAAAATTGAAATTTGAAAGTAATAAAATATTTTACATGTATCAAGAAAATTGGTATGGTTTTATTGGCCAAATACCCAGAATCTAAGTATATAAATAAATAAGACCGCAATGTTGCATAGTTGTGAACGAATTATATATACACTATGACCAATGATGACATAATAATTAATAATTATAATTATATGAATAATTTTATTCATATATTTAACATATCTCTTTTTTTTTGTAATCTAATTTAACTATTGATTTAATTCTAATTTTGCTCAATTACACTATATATTCTGTCCTGTGTCTGTGAATTTTTTTAATGTAAGCTATTCGCAATGTATAAAAATCGTGATTGGGAAATATCACGATAGGATGAGTATTGTGGAAGCTGAGTATTAGCTCTTATATCATTGTTCTGAGTAAAAAAGGAGACAATATCTGGCAACTGACCTCAAATATTCAGAAGGGTATCAATACATTATATTGATTATTTATTCAATTCATAATTTTGAGAGGAATGTCTGTATTACTATCGATATTTCTGCGAAACATCTCAAAATCCTTAATGTTATAGATTAACCTTAATATATTATTGCACTTAAAGTTTTATATATAACAGCAGTGCTGTGACACACACAGTTTTAGTAATATTACATAATGTATGTGAGTACATTACCGTACACACAAGACACGTAATAATGGTCACGCTTGATCTCTAAAAGACTATAAATTTTTTCTCTCTCATATGTATTTCGGTATTGTTTTGGAATTAAATGTATACCGAGTTTTTACACTGCGCGTTTTGTTTATTTTTATTTTATTTATTTCTTAACTGCCAACAAAGCTCATAGGTTCTGGCACTATCGATGTGTAACAGATGTAAAGTTCGCCTAACTCTTATTGGTATTTAAATGATGTAAAACCAATTTTCGATCTACTTTTTCAATTATAGTTTTTTAAACCGTGCCACAATTAAATTCTTATTAATTAGAAAATTATAACGCAGTTCAGGGTTACCATAATTGTGTACTCTATTTAAAGTTGATAATAAACATTTCCTAAAGTCAAGCGAATTTACTAACTTAGGTCGCAATATTTATTTTATTTGCAATAACAATAAACCACACAAATGTACGAATAATTCTAGATATAATAATAAAGATATTGCAATATTTTTTAACTTCTGCTAAACTTTGCTTCTTTTTATTATAAATGAAAGTATTAATAAAATGAATGTCTACATATAGTAGAAGTTAAGAAACAAATCTAGCAACACAGTGAATTTACAACGAATAGAATTTAATGTTTGTCCCTTTAGTTGTAATATTAAAGTTTAACGCATTTTATTCCGAAATGTACGCCTCTTTGATCCATATACTATTCGTTGAAATATCTGTAAAATACAAAATAATAAAAATCGTGACATTTTATTGCCCTTTTTCTTACAAACCGGCATTCCTATATACAGATATATTATTTTCAGTATCTTGCTTGTATATTTAGTGAACGACCTGAACTTGAACTTATCTTGAACAAACAGGTCAGAAACTAACTAATGGGGTGTCACAAGTGATGAACTTAGAAGCACGTCATCTTTGTAAAAAAAACCTTATTTGGCACTCTGCGTTCTCTGCCCACCCCGCTAAGCCACTAAGCACTTGTCACTAAGAGACCTGAGAGAAATATATGTATTTGTGTATATAAATGATTAAAGTAGATGTAGGGGAAACCAGAAAACATCGAGTGTTACATATCTGTATCCTCACACACCTGATGAGCTTTCTCTATATTAAACCCTCGCGTTGTACATTCCGGCTTCAGACTTAAAAAACAGCAATGTCGTGCAATACATAAGGGAAGAAGCAATCAAAAACTGGATTTTTGGAGTTAAATGTTAGTTTTCTTTTTTAAATGAAAACTTTGACTCATTTCGAAATATAGACTGTCTATACTCTATACTTATTTTATACTTTTTTTGTTGTTGCTACCAACTCGTTCCGTCAAAGCTGAATAAAAAATTGATAATATCACATAATATGCACTCTGGGTGTGTAGATATAAAAAATGTTGGAGCCGTATGTACTGTTGAGCATATTTTTTACGATTGCTGATCAATATGAGTGTATAGACTTGACCGCTTCAAATTTTTTAAGGAAACAACTTCAAATTATATTATTTTCATTCGGTTCCACAACGGCGAAAGGAAATTACGTGCTGAGATTATCAAAATTTTCTAGGGTTCGAATCTCTAATATGTACTCACTACTAACTTTATGAAAATATTTCTATCATAATGGTATAAAAAAGTACCTTCTTTAAGTTGAGTCGAAGCAGACAGGCGGAAGGGCCACTTGATGGTAAGCGGTCGCCATCGCCTGTCCAGTGGCCAACATTGGCAATTCGTGCCAATGGTTTTACGGCTTTGAAGGATAGCTCTTTTAACGTCTTTCTTGAAGAACCCAATGCAATTGCTATTGCGAGAATACCTCGGAAGCTAGTTCATTCCACATATTGTACGACCGCGGTAAAATAGAGCGCGCGCACCGCGCCGTGGAGGATCGCCACGTATCCAGTTGATGCGGATGGAACTTCATTCTTCAATGCGTGGTACGATGATGGAAGGGCGGTGCGGGCACTAGATTAAATAGCTTCTCAGCACATACCATTATCAAGTCAATAGCATACATCACGGGAACCTATCATCCTCCGGAAGCTCAAGTTTTCTAGCCTTTCGGTGATTTATGGGTCGTTGACGAATCTGCACATGCGTTTTTGCACGGAGTCAAATGGACTGAGCTAATACTGCGGCGCTCCTGCTCAATGGTGAGAGCTTTACTCTCTTCTTTGCGGTTACTAAAGTTGTTACTGTTTTACATTTTTATATGACTGCTAATAAAAACGGGGCCTGAGGTCGCTCACTGTAGAAAGTTATTCAGTAGCACCCTGAGACAGGCTGACGATGATGATGATTTGATGGCACAGTATATAATGTCATCTACTCTATGTGTTCGCTTGACGAAAAGTTTTATGCCCTCTTGCAAACCGTCTTTCATAATAGCTCTGGGAGTACCCTTTAAATAAAAAAAGATTATCTTATGTTTTGCGTATTTCATATTTCTATTATTAAAAAGATATTATGATAAGAAGTAACACAACTCATAAGGAACAAGCTATATATTTTACCTATACTAGCTTATCGTTACTAGATCCTCAGCTTGTACAAAGTTTATAAAATTAATAATGTTCTCATAAACCTATCATCAAAAATATTTAATCTGTCTATAAAGTGAGTGTAGATTTATTGAACACAACGCTAAGAGTATTAAATCTTTCCTTGTTAGTCTGTTCCAATTTAAAGAAGGCATAAAAATGTAAATTAAATATTTATGTCAAAAGGAAACAATGAAATGTTAAATAAAACTATTATATTTAAAAAAAAATATTTAGCCATAATATTCAAACTATTTATTATGTAGCTACTATAACAGTTTATTTAAACAGATATATTTTTTTAACATATACAGTTTAAACAAGTTTTATTTTATACATATTTAAGAGGATTCCACATTTATCAATAAACATTACTAACACGTGAAATAATTGTGTATGCAGATTTTGAATTAATACATATTATTTGGGTTTATAAGAATACAACCGAAAGATCCTGTTTGTGACTATGTATAATGTGTTGTCCTAAGAAAAAGTTACATTGTCTATGGTCAAATTGAAATGGCGACCCATGGCTGACGTCGTTTAGTAATTTTTAATATTATGAATTTCGGGCTTATTTTTAATCATTACATATATACCTTATTAAAATAGGTTTTATTTTTTTAATATAAACTAGTTTAATTATGTATCAAATTTTTGATGAATTAAATTAAAAGTTAAATAATCGTTGAAATTGTTCCCGCGTGTTTCCTTCCCGCGCACGTCGCGCTAGGTGGAAGTTGGTCATGGTCGTCCGCCAAACGGAAAGCCGCCATGATGGCTTTCTGTAAAGATCGCTCAATATGTAAAGTTTCGTTATTGTTTTTCATTAATTGTGACTGAGTGCGAGCAAAAATTAACCATGGGAACGAACTAGAGTGTGCAAAGTGCAGTTTACGGTCCTTTGGGACCTCCTGGAGGAGCTATAAAGTGATTTATGAGTGCATATTTGTGTCGACGCTAGCGTGTTTTGTTCTGTCAACAAAATGTCGAAGCTCTCGTTTAGGGCGAGGGCCCTAGATGCGTCGAAACCAATGCCTATATATCTCGCCGAGGACCTTCCGGATTTACCGGACTACTCGGCGATTAACCGTGCTGTTCCTCAAATGCCCTCTGGTATGGAAAAAGAGGAGGAAAGTGTAAGTATTTTGCGCATTTAGTGTGTTAAGTCATCGCAGCTACTGTGTGTCGGCCATTATGTTATGTTTCGTGTTTTTGCCGCTAGAGGCGGTAATTATTATTTTAAAATAAATATTTCTCTACACTCATTGAATGAAAACATACGGCAAATCGAATTTGTCGAGTAATTTTCGATAATCTACACAAAAAATAAGTACCACAACTAGTTTCTTACTGTACGACTTTAATAGGTTGTTGTCAAATATTGGCGCGTATAAGACACATCGATTCTTACAGCCTGCGAGTTATCATGTATACTGAAATCGTGTTTTCTGGATGTTTTTACGCTATACAAGTCTGGTTTTTGGGGATTTGCGTTTTGGATATATTTAGAAATCATGTAGAACGTATCCAGCGTCACCGTTCAGTCAATCATATGTTATTTGTTTACAAACAAACTCGTACGCCGGTACGCGGTTTGACAAATACTTTACTATTAAATAAATAATATTACATTTACTGCTTAATCATCGAGCTCGGAACAGTGCCTAGTATTTTTATTTCAATTATTTTTGTTATGGTGTTTTACAATGGTGTTTTACCTTAAAAAAAAACCCAAACTTTTTAAAATAGGTTTGCTTGCAGCGATTATTATTTATTTCTGCCATCACTCATGTATAATTTCAATTATACTGCAAGCTGTTTACAATAATTTTTAGTATATTTTTTGTTCACTTTATCTTTGGCCAATGCATATTAATCCACAAACTTAATATTTATCTTATGTCTACTTCACGTTGGGATTTGACCAAACCATTTTTGCTTTGCGTTTATTAAAACATTACATTTTAATATATAGTTATAGATTATAGTATTATTGAATAATGTTCCCAATACTCCAAACAACAAAAATATTCCCACAAATAAGGAAGGAAGTTTACAATATATGTAATATATATAATACATTTATATACACCTACGAGTGACATTGTATTTAATAAATAGTTTTTACATAACCAATTTTTCCTACTTGTACTTCTACAGATCATAGTGGTTTTATGTACAATATTATAATTAAACATTGTCACATAAGCTTTTTTGTACATATTGGCTATGCTGGAGACTTATCTGCTTTAGAGTAGATAGTCCAAGCTTTACAGGAGGGATCCATTTGAAGCCATTGTGCTAGCCTGACAGCCTTGAATATAGTGTTAACACTAAATGGACCATATTATTTCTTATTACCTAAAATAATATCCTCTTGTAATTTTGTGAACGGTTAGGCATTATATCTTAATACTCAGACTTTTGGTCAGTTATGTTATATGTACTATTTAATAGAGGATGGGCCCATTGCTATACAACGGATACAAATTTAGAATCTGTGCTACTAATGTACATAATGTATGGGAATATTAAGTTTGAAGACCCTCGTAATACAGTGACATTTATTATTATCTATGTGGTTTCAGATTAACTCTTCTGGCCTTATGATAAATCATAATCTTAATCTTTGCGTGTTAAACCAAACATATAGGTGTCTTGTAGGTGGACAGGAATTATGTAAACCTTAAATAAAACACTAGTACTATATCAACTAAACATATTTATAAGGAAAACACTGGCAGTATTTTAGAAGATGAATATTTTAGCCATCACTATCTGTGCCGGATGTTGAACGGGGATACCAGCAACATTCATCGGTATGCAGTGGTTATAAAATATAAGAATGTTAGTATTTCCGGTTCACTTGCTGTACTAATCAGTATTAGTACAGCAAGTGAACTGAAAATATTATATGGCACAGTTGCTATCTATTCAAAATGATTTGCCGATGATTGGATGATTTTGAATTTGTATTTTTCTTACAACCAATAACAGTGTGCAGGTGAAAGAAGTTTCTAATACTAGACAAACATTCATCATAATTGCTCGATATGCCTTTTACACTGTTTTTTTATGCATTTTATCAAACTTACGTTCCTAATGACAATTATAAACTCACACCTCTTAATTCCTTATACTGATATTTTGTGTAATTATGTGCAAATATACAACATACAATGAAAATCTCTACACAAGTCTGAACTGTATATAATACATATTAGATATTTACTACTTTTAAAGCTGAATTTGACCCAGTTTTGGCAGTATCACAACCAGTGGAGCTGGCAAGGCGAGGCCAAACCATGTTATCCTTGTTATGTTTATACTACTATTAGTTTAGTTTAGAAGTTGAGGTGGCTAGTTTCCTTAACATATTGTACATTTTCTGTTTGTTTGATTGTAAGCACATTTTTAATGCATGTAAAGGTGACAAATGCTTATGCATGACTAAATAGTTACAAATCAGTGTTATTGATTACAGCCTGCCACTGTGTGGGATAGAATTTTAAATTTCCAACTGTAAGAAGTTACAAATATTTCTTAAATAATGTATCACTTACTATAATTGTAAAGAAAAATATTAAGAGGGAATGTTCATACCTCAAGAGCTCTCTGTTCTGTATCTGGTGTGACTATAGAATTTCTATTCTCATTCTGAGAGTACACGGCGTGTCTGAGAGCAGTTGCCCAACAGTAGTACAACGAAAGCTAAAAATTGTTTTACATCTGATGATGCAAAACAAGCAGTTGCAGCTTGCAGCTGTAAACGGCGGGAGCTTATGAGGAAGGACCTCGTACAGGCCCGAAACTAGTCGGGCCTTCCCGAAAAAAAAAGCACGTGAGTTAAGCCGGTACATTTATAATCATGTGTATAGATACTCACGAAACATTTAATGGTAAAATCATAATATAATATTTTTATACACAACTTTAAATAGACAACACACACACACAATCTTAACACACACATACTTGCATACAAACACATATGCCGATTATAAATGTATATATGCACAAGTTGCACTAACATTTATAAAATGGCTTTTGTAAATAATCCTTTGTAACAAAAAAATATTCCAAAAAATCAGAGCCATGTTTTAGCTCACTGACCGGTCCGTGTAATTTCATTTTGTGTTGAGTTTGGAGTTTCACGTTTTCGCTCACGTCCTCGCATATTTCACGTGTTTAACCTTGCGATGTACGCGCTTCAGCAACGCCAGGGCTTTGTAGCTGAAGAATTTACGTCAAATGCATAATATAAAAGCACATTAATGTACTGTATCTTGAATAACAACACAATGTGCTGTTAGCACACAAGTATGCAATCCGTTGTACGAAATCGCCTAATCGGCATTAGGCATAATATAATGTCATATCTTGGGAAATTTGCGCATAGGGCTCTTACATTCCAAATTAGGCAGAGCCTGGGCTCCGGTCAATAAAAAAACTAAGCACATAATATAGATAATTTTACATTCAGACAGCAAACTTTTGCTTATCTCATATATATATATTTTGAGTGAGAATTGACCCTACAACTCTCTGTTCCTGCAGTGCAAGTCCACTAAGCACTCGAACCAGTCGGGCCCGTCAGTTACGTGTCTATAATAATTAATTATCAATGTATTAATTACACAAATCCGTGTTATCCAACTTCACCCATACCGTCTTCCTGGTACTGAATATACGTTACAATGTCCTGTTAATTTTTCACTGTGATGTTGATACATTGTTTTATTTAAACAATACACGGGCATATTCCTGTCAGCTTCAGTGTATTAAGGTAGTTTCAGACGGATCTATAATACATATTATAGCGTGGCATGTTACGATATATTTTCTACAGTCCTCGACTAACTGCACACAGACCATATATACATATATATAATTATATTGTCATCAAAATATGTGACCATATACATATAACAAGATATATGTCGGTAAAACAAGACTTATTATTGCTCGGATAATGACCGCAATGGATGTATATTATAGTATAGCTAGTCTATGGCAATGGGATACAATATATTTTATAGCATAGTATTTTAATGTATATTATAACTCCGTCTGTGACGATCTTTAATTGTGTTTGAACTATTTTGTTTAACCGTTAGAGGCAAAGTTTTATGAACGTTTTAGTGAACACGCGTTTAATTTAATGTTATTGTTTATATATAGGTTTTCCCCGCGGTTTAGCTTGCGCGGAATTAGATTGTAATACATGTATTATTATATCCTTGTATAAGGTAGGCTCTGAACACCAATTTCTATACATTACAATTCTTAAAGCATCAGGTCTGTGAAGCAAATGATCCTTGCGGTATCAAGACCAAAATTTTTCAATGAAACTGTACAAACCATGTAAGGCAGTCTTAATTCAACACAAACACTACCGAACATCAAGGGCCTACTGCTCGATCCCCCCCCTCTTCATATAATTTCACTGCCTATTAAAACTCGAGCCAGTCCAAGAACTCTCGGCTTGTAATCGAATCTCCTGACCTGACTGTAGAGGCCACTCGAAGACAAAAGCGGTATTGTCCTGCTTCGTGTTTTCACTCACAGTACGCTCATGTGTGTGTGCGTTTCTATGTGTGTGTGTGTGTCTTGGGAATTTATTCGACGGTTTGAATAATTTCAATTATTAGCTGCGGCTAGGGTTGCCGACCATCTATAATAATATTCTAAATCAGAAATTAGCGCTGTCTATCTTGTACTTTTTTACGTTAAGTCTGCTAACCTTATTCTGTTCAACTTTTATATTCACACGGACTGTTTAGGCACGGGGGCCTTGAGACACAGGGTCCGTCAGCCTCATGAAGGTCCACATGTTTCCACAGTTAGGTTCGTTAGGGCTCTATACATATATTATGTTCAATGCCATACAAAATAACTAGAATTTTACTAGGTACTAATATTGTACATACTTATATACTATTTGAGCGTATATTTTAAACTAAAATGTTTTATATGAAATGTTCATTAACTTATAACTTAAGTAATAATACGATTTGGTTTTTCCTTTACTAAGGATTTGCCTATAGGAGCGAATATGATCATGAGACAAATGAAGCAAAACAACGGACTAAAATCCGTTAAAGGATTTGAAATCTTTTTTAATCGTTTTTTATCACCACAATTGATTTAAGGCTTTCATATTTTTTCCAAAATTGACAACCTTATGAGATAATAAAAAGTTTTATTACGAAAGTAACAAATTATTGAGATTAAACTAGTCTATGGAGCTTGTGTTATATTATAATACCGTGTAATCGCTCTTTGTACCGTTCACTTGGCATAATTTAGTATTTATACAATGAAACGTGAGGAATAACTTTCTTATTCCTTTATAAATAGTTGTGCGCTCGGCGCCACCTGAGGTTTGATAATGTACACCTAAACTTACCATCACGCCTGTAATCCCCGAAATAAATGTAATATTAATATAACTTGCTGTAACGATAAAGGTAAATATCGTCAGGAAATGTGCGTCCCTTAGAATTCTGTGTATTTAAGGCGTATGAAGTCTGCTGGCATGTTACGGCTTTAAACCTTGTACTTCTAAAAGGAGATCTGTGTCTGGTGAAGTATTAAAAGATTGATGATGACTTCGATATGAAACACCAGTTCCGTGAATAATCGTGCGTATGCTTACATAAAGAATTTAAAGATTTGTCTCCTTATATTTCCGAGTGCTCAATATTCAGTAGTTAGAGTTACATAGTACTTAGACAGCGTAGTACTTGTGTCACATACAAAAATATACAATGAATACTTACACCACAGTACATACCATTCCACTATTAAGACGCGTTTTGCCCAGAAATCACCAGAGCATCTTCACCATGATTTCTATTCACATCTGCATATATAAAATAATTTAGTAACTATGAATTTTCGGAAACGAATTCCTGGCAATGTCAACA
>DWME01008968.1:0-11273 GCA_018244795.1 Parelbella ahira ahira
CCCGGTGTATGGCAATAGGCTCACCACCTATTCCATGGGACGTAAACGTAACTGGTGAAACGTGGGAGTGTACTAAACTCCTCTGCTTACCCCTTCGGAGATTATAGCCGTGATGTTACGTTTTTTAAAAAACCAGAAACCACAATTTGTACACAAATTAATTTCTAAACGCGTTTCGTAAACGGTAATATACTTTATTAACGCTTGGATTTTTTCATATTGTTCATATAATATATCGGTTAAACAATGTATGTAGTTGTACGTACTAACTGTTGCCGTTAGCGTTTTAATGCACCGTGACTATTTACGTCATCTCATTGTTCTAATGCTTTATCAGAACCAACTAATATTGTAATTACTGCATAAATTCCTTGTAATTAAATATATGCACTTCACATTATTTGTTATTCCATCATCAGTTCTACTTTTTCCATCATCCACCGTCAGTCAGACCATCGTTGGACGTCTCTACCCTTAATATCTCTGGGTCTCTGGATTTATATGTATCAATAATTGTTTACAAATGTTTCTAATTCGAAGTAACTGTAATATTAATTGTTTTAGGCACAACTGTACAACATTTGACAATTACGCATTAAATACAGTCTAATAATACTGTCTCTATTGTATTGGTGTACAATATAGAATATTTGTACTGTATTGTACACGATTTAATTACAAAACGAAATAATAATAATAATACCTATTTACCCGATCCCCGTGATCATCTGATCGCAAACTAAGCATATCTTGTGCTATCGCAACCAGACAACTGATAAACATACATTAAACAAATATCTAAATATATATTTATATAGATACTCGTAATTGTACACATATATCCGGATCAAATACTCAAGTTCGTCACTCAATTATTATTGGTGCTGGGCAAGAATCAAAACAACACCAGCTCAGCAATAACGACCAATCACTTTACCAAAAAACAAGTTATATCTACCCAGATTACGTATTAATTATGACACTAAAAAACAAGAATAAAAGCCGCGCAAATGGAACAATATTCGAAAGAGAAAAATTTCTAGAAACACATTAATAATTGTAGTGAAACAGAAAACAATTTCACATTGGTTCAAGTTGCGAAAACCATTTATGAAACACTTGCGGTTGTAAACGAAATGATTAGACACAATGGGGTAAGCAGTAAAATAGACGAGAGAAGTGAAATTTATCTGGATAGTGCAGTGGTTATAAATCTAATAAGTAGATATAAAATACAGCGTGAATCGAGAGCGTTTAATATAAATTGAATGAAACTGATAAACGGACCGGTAAAATAACGCTTAGAGCTAAAATGTTGACACTGTTAGCAATAGACTTAAGATAGGATTTAAATAGAAACGAGAAATATTAAAGTTTTTCTATACAAGTTTCACGCTTTTCGTTACGCAAGATAAATTTATTGAATTCCCATCCTGGGATGCAATGACGTCTTATATGAAGTGATAGTACAAGTATTTATAAATATACAGTTTAAATACTAACTTATTTCAAATACAACGTTTAGACTGTTTCTATCGGTTACTTGTAAGTAGTCAGGAATAATATTCATAAAGGCGTAATGGGCATCACAAACGTTTCTCATAATCGTAGCAATTGTCCCACAACAATACAGAAATTGCGAACAAAAAGAATAAAGGCTTCAGCTTTAGTTACAACAAGTGACGTAATTGAATGCAATTATAAAACAAGTACAGTCGTGAAATAAGAAAACAAAGAACCCGCACTCGCGAAATAAGAACAAAAATTACTGGCGCACGCGAAATAAAAAGGGAAAGAAATTATTTTCAAATCTTTCATTTACAGCCAGCAGACCTTCGGTGAATGGCGGCAATTACGTGATGTATTCAATGCTGGCAATAAAATAAATCTCTCGACGACGGTTATAATTCTCCGAGGCCGCTGCTGTTAGATTCTCATCTTTCACGTCGCCCATGAACCAAGGAACTGTTAACCCGTTTCGTGAAACATTAGCTAACTGCCTCACGTCAAACGATGCACGAATCTACCTTGATGTATACGCGACAATTATGTGAGGTCGCAGTATACAGGTAGGAATGCGACCCGTCACTCATATACATTATGTATGTATGTAAGGTAAAGGTAAATCGGTTTAATAATAAATACAAATGTATAAAACAATGGTCTATTAATGAATATTTTTTTGTTAAAACCATCAAGTTCGATATAAGGTTCAAACAACTAAGAACAAATTGTACGTTACGACGTCATAGACCGCGATAAGGCGTTCCAGGCCAAGTCACAAAGAGAAAATTTTATTCCTTAAAGTATTGTAACAAGAACTATTTTACATAGTTCCTAATATACGTTAAACGTCAAACAATAAAATTATATCAGCGCCGTGACGAAAGCGGTACGGTACGACAACAATTCAATTGTTTGCCTTTGTCAAGAATGTGTAGTATGAACTGAAACTTTGTATTAAACTCACGTACCATTAAACCATGGAGGGACGTCTGGGCCGTGCCGAGTCTCATGATGATCGACATGGACACGAGTACGATGTATTAACAGCATATACATAGATGTCATTCAAACCACGCCTCTAGTCAATTGTTGCATTTATCGAATTCCATTGTTCGTTCGTGACCTAGCGGTCGGTGATATTATAGTCTGTTGTTGTTGTCGTTTCGATGTAGGGAGACATTTTGGTCTCTAAAAACATTTAAATGCTTCTATCGCTCGCAACGGAATGGTCCAAAATCGTAACTAATATAATAAATTTTAAATTAACTGTCTATTACGTTAACGCTTTAAATCCGCGAACTTAATTTTGATGATATGAAATATAAAAATAATCTAAACTGTGTGAAACATTCGCTATTAAATAAATAAACTATCCTGTAGCCAGTACTCAACTTTGACCATTTAAAATATTAACATAAAAATAGCTAAATTACACTATTGGTATTGCAAATAAAAATATCTACATATATAATTATATTGTATGTAACGTACGTTAAGCATCAGAGCGCTTACAGAGTATATCATTAGGAAATCATAAACGAGAATTACACCTATTAATATAACTATAGTTTATTCATTTCCAACCGTAAAACTCACTACACTTACAGCATCACAAATATACGACTATTAAGAGATAATTAATTCACATCATGTAATTGCTATAACTTAGCAGCGTGCATTTTTATCAGCAATCCGATAATAATGATGACCCTCGGTATAATGAATTATGCAGTGCCACGATAAAGCAACAGCCGACGCGATGACGTCATCAGATGTAATTGTCCTATCAACATATTGAATTCACGACAGGGCGGGTCACGGAAAACCTTTACCTATCCTACACCTACATATATCTAAAACTAATAATATAATGGAATAATCCATAGAATTAAAAAAAAATTACAAGTTTCTTCTGCAAACATTTCAAGGTACGTATGGCCTACCAATCGATACTCGAGCAACATCTACCTTGCGGTTGATGATAAGGAAGATACTAGAGATACCAATAAAAATCACCTCTTCAAAGAAAAAGATCAATAACCAGAAAAGTAGAAAATACCCTACAATTTTGAGACTATAGATTCACTGTTCACATATAAAAATAATGCTTTAACACTAATAGCTTGATCATTTGGCGCATTGAACGGATCAATCCTCGATTTATAGCTCGTCGATAACAATAACAAGAGAAAGGGCAAAACAATCGGCTCAATAAATACCGGTCAGCAGTCACAACAATGGAATTTTTGCACACACACCACCCGCAAGCACGAGTAGGATAGAAATAAAACATAAATCAACACGTCTGCGCTTCACAGCGTTCGTGGAATTGTTTATTACAACTTACAATATTTGGAATTTATTGAACTTGTACAACGCAACATTGATGTTACCGAACGCGGCAACATTTCGATTAAACCCTAGATTCTAGGGCTTAGAAAAATATCATCGTCATATCTTCGTTACACAAAAAATATTACATGTGATAGTTTAGATAGCATTTTGATTATTAGTTTCTAGATAAGATGTGAAAAAGATGTCTATTCTAGATTGTTTGAGGTAGCATTTTGCATTAATGCGTTATGACATGTAACTATGGATGGGAATTGATTAAAGTAGATTTAAAGTGGATGTATTTGCTCGAATCAATACCAATAATAATTAATAGAATAATGAGCCCCAAGGAATGAACTACTTTCCATATGCAAATCTTGATTGTCACGTGGTAATTAATTAATCTGATTGGTCTATAAGAGGTTATGGATTTTACCTACTTGTGCTTATTAAATACTTATCAATGCGCGTCGTAACTATGATAACATAAATGAATAAATGATAGCAAATTACGATGTAATGATCATATTAAATGATGGAAGGTAGGTAACTATAATTAAACTTCACAATGTAAACTATACAAGCACGTAATTAAAATAATAATTAAACAGAAGGGAGTTATTCTTCAAAGGAGGATAAGAATGTATATGCAGTTGATACATAAACAAAAAACGTTTCTTTAAAAATTGTTGACTTTGTTTTAAGTTCAGTTAAAATTTTTCCATGTTGCAAGCACGAAACGTTTCCTTAGACTGAAATTGCGTCAAGAAAACTCTTGACCGATATGATATTTATAGACGGACGCAGTTTTAGCAGCGTCTTTTATGAAAAAATGTTTTGATATCTATGTGAAAGAAATAAAGAATCACTCATACATGTGTATATCATAAACTACTCGTTTCACCAAAGTAATAGTATCTAGATGAGGAAATGGGGTTAAAACATGATAAAACTGCAGGTACTATCACTTTCAATTGTTAAAATTGAGTAGGGTTTTCAAGACTGAAACCGAGATTTACACTCACAAGTAAATCTTAATATGAACGACTATGACATTAGTATTAATATTTACATAAAGGCTACTAGTGACTACAAAATCCTTAATGTATAAGCGTGTGCAGTGGTACTAATCGGTAAAGCCCGGACAGCGGATAGCGCAACTCCGTAAACATACAATGTTGCAACGATTCGCAATCACCAGTGCCAATCTCGGGACGACACTGCGGTTACAAGCGTGAGAAAGCCACCGCGTACGTATGACGCAAAGAAACGTGATTTCAGTGGGAAATCCGCCCCAAATGTTATAAATGAATTATGAACAAACACTTGAAGAATTTTTTATGAACGATCGCCATAGTTCTTTTCGGTTATCGGAAAGAAAGGCGGTAGTCGAACTTCTACAAGTAGGTCAGATTTTGTAAAAAAATAATGTACTTCACAATAACAGACTTTCATTAATACTAGGTGCTGTCGAAAAAGATTATATTTGAAATACGTAATAGATGAACATCGAAACCAAAAAATAAATAAGTCTACTTAACAACTAATAGGACTACAGATTAATACAAGATAAAAACATTAAATATGGATTTACCATAGCATTAGAAGAATATCTTTAATTTAATCTTCAATTATTATACCGATAAAACAACAGAAAAACCCGTTGAGTTATGAAACAAAAAATAACAAAAACTATGTGACGCTTCATACCTAAGGTTGGTATTCATACAATAAGGATAAAAAACAACATTGTTATGTAATCAAATCTGATTTAAAATGTATAACGTACATATATACATAGTTCTCTCACGAAACTATTCAGCTAAATAAAAGAACACTCCATTGGAGAGACGGCCGCCCGAGACCTATTTACGTCTTCGAGCCACACCCACACGCGTTGCCCTTATCGAATAAATGGAACGCAAACATTTGTTCGTGCCGAAAGCGGGAACGTAGGAAAGGTTCGCTGTTTGCTTTAGGGGCTGTGTTAAAAGATTCCTGATAGAATATTTTATGAACGCGCTTTCAGGGCAAAATAAGGCAAACTCACCAAAAATAAGCTTTCCATCAATTATATTGCATTGCACTGACATTTTAACAGACATTGAATCAAATAAGGCTACATATTTATATCGCTTTCCAAATCCAATAGTGCCTAGTGCAACATTGGTTTTAAATAAAAACTTATATATTAACTAACTTTAACATTAATATTAGATGTAAATAAGACTTCAAAATACACAAAGTATGACACGTCATTCGATAAATGTCACAGAAGTATTATTTAACACCTACAGACTTTTCAGTTTCCGTTACATTCCTTATAAGTCACTTGTAGAGGTCGAACTGTGGTCGGACCGGTGTTAAAAGTCAACTTTCTGGACCTGTATGCAGTTTTAAAATATTGCTCTTCATATATTTTTACACCAATTATAACTAATACTTCACCTAAACATTAAAATTCCAAAACACAATTGTTTTAAAGTGTCTTTTAATGTGGGTAGTCGCGGAAAGTCGTGCTGTTCGCATGTACTTGCAGATACAATCTTTAAAATGTAACAAAGAGCGTGAGATGCTGTCAATGAATTATATAATTAGCGTAACCGGCATAAATTTATTGCGAACCAGAGCAACACAATACTCAACAAACACTGCGCGGTATAGTAATGGCACATGGAAACAGTCATACATGACGTAAAGCATTTCTAAAGAGGCTCCATAAGCAAGAGGTTTTAAGCAATAACAATTTTCATTTACAAATTTAGTATTAAATTTTTTATTGTATAGGACTACAAAAACGTAAACAAATAGGGACACATGACGGTAAGTGATTATCGTCGCCAATTGCTATTTGCGGTCCCCAAAAAAATGTCAACGCATTGCCAACCGGACTTTTTTAAAGCCGCTCAAGACAACATACCACTAAATAATGGAGCAATTCACTTGTTTGTAACGTTCCAATCTTTCGAACGATTTGCAAAATTAACCAACGAACCATACGTGGTCGACTCTTGGATAGACAAATATTGGAAAATTTCCAGAAGCGTTACCTCACTTAGGAAACCTTACATAACTTAAGAATGCACCTTTTTGTGGATTTCATAGGGCAATTAAACGTAGTCTTATAATAGAATAATGTTTAACTGTAAAAAGTTAATCTAAAAATTATTTATCTTCATAATTGTTCTGAACAGGGCGCAATGCCACTTCATAGGGGGCGGCCTATGTCCAGCAGTGGACTGGAACAGGCCGATGATGATAATTATCGTGAACACCGTATCGTATATTTTTGGAGCTGATTTTGCAGTATCACCAGTTACCACGTTTCGAAGATACAGATTACAAATTCACTTTTTCTTTCTATATAAACGAGAAGCGATAATACTGAGTTCATAAATCTATTGGCATGAAACGGCAGTTTGTCCCTGTTTAAATCCTGGGAAAAATTCGTCCCCTCCAGCTAGCGAGTCGCTCATGGGTCGCAGCCAGTTATATTAGCAGTGGTACTTAAAACCACTTGACCACCGAGCCGGTCGAAAGTAAAACATCAAAATAAAATAAAATAAACCACACCATCCTCAGTGACACAGCCATATAAATTCATAAATCAGCATGGAATGAGGGTAATTTATTTTCAACGACAAGAGAAATGTTGGCCGGAAGCACATCAAATGCTATTAATGTACAAAAGAAAAGCATAACAAAAAGAAATCGCAAAGATTTATAAACATTAATTCACTTTATAACATAATTTTATTCACATAAACAAGAAACAACAGCCTTTAAGAATAGATTCTTACTGAAACCTGAACCTATAAAAAAAGAATTTTAGAATAGAAAGTTACTCTAACAAACTACTTGATATTATTATATAATGATAGCGTTATCTTATCACTACCAATCTGAACTATAATTAACGTGTATTATCAAAAGATGATTCATTCCTTTATCGCGCATGGAAGCACATTAACCACATACATACATGTAACCCGACAAGAGCTTTCTCACGGTATTCAACATTTTCACACTCGTGTATCACTTCAAGTCAAACGATCATAGAAAATATCAGTTTTAAATTATAGATTTTTATTGTCATTACAGTACTTATTTATGATGTTCGTTATTTTAATATATCGATTCGTTCTGAATTTGAAGCCGACGTAGATGATGTCGTCATTGTGTTTATTTATAATGCAAGAGGCAATTTGCCAGCGCAACGCGAGGTGACACGTTTCAATGATTCTAAGAGAACTTTGTTATAATATTATACATGACTCTCAGTTATATTTTCGAAGATGCTCGAATGAATTCAAGGCAAATAAATACAAGAGGCAAGTTTTGCGAAGAAAACAAAAATAAGGAAAATTTATTATTATAAGCCGAGTTTCCCTCTCATATATTCATCAAAGACAAATAAGGCCAATGTCCTGGGTAGAATACGTAGCTCAATACAAAATTCTTAACAAAGCATGAAATTCAAAAAGGTTCATAGTATAATTTACAGTGATTATTTATCGAGGGTTTATAGCCTGAAGGGTAGACCACAAAGCGCTCGGGTTTCTTTACAATATAATCAATAGTTCTGTCATATTCGTCGATGACTTACATAAAGGTTAATATTTAATCAGAAACATGTTACCATTACTGTTAAAAAAGGTACGCGGGTATTTCGTGGCCCCGTACACAAAACTTCGACATAACGACTTGTTGCCTGAGTATAAATGAATAAATAAAAAAATAACTTTTTCTATTTAAAGAACAGAGCAATGTTTCAATACCTCAAGTTTTCAATCATTTAATAGCTTATTACTGATATAAAAACGTTCCATCATGCCGGTAATCCCTGAACAGGTAGACAGAGGAGTATAGTACGCTCCCACGCTTCACCAGTTACGTTTAAGTTCCATGGAATAGGTAGTGAGCTTATTGCTATACATCGGGCACCAATCCAGTGTGTCATTAATAGAAATTCTAAATTATAAAAATCCAAAACTACTCGGCTCGGGATTTGAACCCAGGACATCACGATCGGCAGTCGCGCTTGCAACCACTAAACCAACGAGGCAGTCAAAGAAACACATCGCCGATATGTTGCTTTAGAATATATACATATGTTGTTCAAAATTACCCATCTAATACAAGCAGTCCAACTCGAATGAGCTGACGTCGCGTGGTTGACGTGCTCAATGGCCTATACATCCTGATCATTTTCCAGTTGAAGAAACACGAACAATAACTTAGTCATCCTTCAACACCTGTTCATTTTCTCCCCAAGTCATGCTTCAATTATTTGTGGTCATATTAAGGGAACAAAATCCCAGAAAAAATTTCATGGTCGCCTGGAACTCATTAGCAGTTAAATACACGCAGAATAATAATCTCGAGATTTTACGATTCCACTTTGAAAGAAATAAGCGCATTTGTCGAATTCGTAGTAAACCTCCAAAAATATGCATAGTTCAAATATTTTATTTCTATTTAACAGGAGCTAATTAGCTTACATCTTATTTCGAATTTACTGGACACTCTAATTGCATAGTTTTGTCATAAAACTTTTAAATGAAATCTTCACAACCGCCCCTCGCTGCACACGGCATCATGTCCAAGTACATCAATTTATTAAACACTTCATCATCATCATTATCATCAACCTGCTCCCGTCCACTGCTCTACACAGGTCTGCCAATAGCACGCCACTGTGCTTGATCTTCAGCTCTTCAAATCCAACCGCTGCCAGCCACTTTGTATATATCGTCACTCCACCTAGCTGGAACCCGTCCTACGCTACGTTTACCAAGACGCGGTCGCCACGCCAGAACACGGTTAAACACATATATTAATATTATTTATATTAAATAATCATGTCAGGTCCCTTCCAGCATAGGAAGGGAGAATCGATCATTATGGACCTGATGAGCTTTATATATTCAACACTCTTTACTTACACCGGTTTCCGTACATTAACTTTTCGAATATATTTTTATAAACACGTGCTGATATACTTTATACGGCTAGAAAAAAATTTCAGTGCTCACCTTGATATTTATTCCCGAACACGTGTAATCGGAGTATGTCAAAAGATCAATGGAAAGGTGTTGCGGATGTTTGTACAGGAAATCGTATGTAAATGTAATATCCGTTGCTTTCAGCCGAACGATCTCGTAACGGATTTCTACAAGAAAAATGATGTTGGAATAGAATTAGATGATGTTGACTGAATAGAATTAGATGATGTTGTCTTGTGACTTTAAATCACACCTCGCATAACACTCTTCACACAATTATGTGTCTTTTTTGATCGAATACATTAGGAGTAAATCTGCTGACCTCAGAATTCTGCATAATATTTTCTAGAAATTGTGAAATCTACCAATTTCCAATAGGCCGGCATGGCTTTAATCTTTTTTCTTTCTGAGAGAATATCAGCCTTCAACAGTAGGAAAACTATTTACATTCTAGCAATAAAGTAAGAACAAGAGAAAATGTATCGAATATTTTAAACTAAATCACTAAATTCCACAGGAACACAGAGGAAGTCACAGAAACACTAGTACAAACCAAAAATTAAAAGTCATTAATGTTTTACCGGACATTGCGCCAATTTTCTAATTTTAATTCATATCTTCACTTGGACTTGCACCGCTCAAAAGCAGCATGTCTTGTGAAGCACCAAGTAAGGAATGTTATGATAGCCGTTACGTAAAAACTTTAAAAGGAGAAATAAACGCAATTGTAATGGCTTCAATGAAAGGTTACAATGTCCCAGCAGATAGTTACATAACTTGTCTAATTGATAACAACATCTGTACCAAATCAGCAAAAGCGGTAATTGTCGACTGTTTCCGTGGTTCGTAATGCTCAACTTTCACTTATCACATTTTTAGTTTCACTTTGTATCCATGCAATTATAGCAATCTAATCCAATGTAATGTTCACAATGTTAAAACGGGATTTTAAAATGATGAGATTAAAACATAAATTAGACTCATTAGTTCGATGGCAAAATAAGATATACATACGGCCAGAAAGTCTACCTATAGCAATTGTAAAATAATACGATCATGATCTTTGCAAAACAATTGACCAAAAATACTTCATAGCCATAGATTTGACAACGGTCGTCATAAGTGTAAGGCAGTACATTAATATTACCAATGATAGCTTAAAAATGTCCGCCGTTGCCTAGAAGAGACTGTTTGTACTAACAAAAAACATTTTAAATTATTTAACGCATATTAGTACCCACCAGTAACATCATGGTTAAAGCAACCTGAACCCTACAGTGTCGTAACACGAGTATAACTTAAAAGAAATTCATCCTAAAAACTTTTCATCCTATTAGGCTTCCGCTACGCTCTCAAGATGTATATAAAAAGCGTTTTAAATATTCTAGTCCACAATTTTAACGATGCGTCATCATCGGGCCAGCGCTC
>DWME01008969.1:0-11271 GCA_018244795.1 Parelbella ahira ahira
TTTCTTGGTGTACGTGATCGCCGTGAAAAGTCAAGGCCGAAGTATGTAGATATAATTGGTTTAATTATCATTTAATCAACTATTATTTAAATGATTATATAAAATATTTGTTAAATTACGGTTGTAAGCGATTAATGAAACGAAGTAATTAACTATGATTTTTTCTTTTGCAGGGCAGTTGAATATCTTGATGGAGACGTTGAAAGTTTTGCCATCGGGCTCAATAGAGATAACAAATGATGATTCCTATAGAATAGTCGAAATGAGTGAAACTATATCCATGGCAGAAATATTGAAATCTGATGAAAATATTCCTCCTCCCTTTGTTCTAGATTTCCACGTGAATCTGACTTTTGATACGACAAATCTATCATGTTTGCTTACTATAGTGAATCCGCAGGGAGATGTCGTATTAAAACTGTGCTTCTTCTCTAAGGGAGAGGAGCTGTTGGAGCTGTCAATAGACAGTAATATATTTCCAAAATCATCTATAACGTTTCTAGTTGAGAAGCCGCAGGAAATGAGTAATTTCACTATCGTTGTCCAAAAAGACTCGGTGATTCTGTACGACAATTGTCAAATTGTGGATCTTAAGTTTCCCGGTAAAGTAAAGGATCTCTCTATAACACCAAACTCTACACTGCTCATAGGACATTCAGAAGTGAAAGACGGCTATTTTGAAGTAAGTACGTTTATTTTTTTTTACTATAGTTTTAAATAGGCATGTATGACGCAAATATACTGGTTTATGGTAAAAGTTTACGCTGAGAAGACTGTGTACATCGTTTCCACGATGAAGGAATTTCTGGAACGGATATAAAGCCTTCTTTACTGGTTAGGTGTTTTTGTTTATATCGACACAACACAGATCTCTTATCTAAATATTACATTTGTTATAATCATTAATTAACACAAAATGCTGAATTATAATTCCATTAGCGTCATGACGATTTCATAATGAGATATCGATAAATAATTCTCCGAAACTTCTTAGTTAAGATGTATGAGTTTTGGATGAAAGAAAATAAGGCGCAACTATGTAGTTATTACGGCCCATAATTTAGTTATATGATTGATGACTTAATTTTACTGTGTATGAAGTGTACAATAAAGAAGAAAGTTCTCGATTAATGTTTCTAGCGCGTATCAACTTTTGCTGTATTTTGTTCTTAATCTAATTTACGATTTACTCATTTGCTAAATGTATAAAGTAGTTTGCACTACTGCACTATAATTACGTATTAAATAGGTGTGCATGTATGTGTTTAAAACTCTATTTCTAAAATATTACAACTATAAGAAATATTAATACATACATATGTATAAAATATATAAAAAATATGTATATTTTGGAAAACAAAGAATTAATTATTTATTATTGGCGAAAATATAATATTAGAATGATTTAAAAAGTATATATTTTAAATAATACAAACGCTTACACATATCATCAAATAAAGAGAAATTAACCTACTCGGCAAATACTCGTAGCACTATGAAGGACTCGCCGCAAAGCGTTGGCAAACTTCTGATCCACTTCTCCATGTCAACCCTCTAACTGTTCGGTGTTTGTTGCATACTTAAGAGGCACACTAACTTATCTTAACAAATTGTAACCAACTCTAGCACACGTACAAACGGAGACGGAAAAACTTACATACCTACTACAACAGTGCCCGCATAGCTTCCAAGTTCGAACTGTTGTCAGAAATGTAAGTTATAAGCTACAGCGAATTGATAGGTGTTCTAGGACATGCGATACAGATCGTATGACACTTAAACAGTACATGTTCAAAATTCATAAGCAGTGAATAGTCATTTTTGGTGTTAAATTTAATAAGTACCTACTACTAAAAATCATAACAATGAATTTTAATACGAGTAGATCTGTTGCCGGTAGTTACTTGAACGTGTCATTCGACTGCATCGTTGATAGAGTGTTTGCAAGCGCGACCGCCGATTGCAAGGTCCTGGGTTCAAATCCGGGTCGGGTGTTATCAGATTTTTCTAATTTAGAATTTCTAGTAGTGACTTCGAGTCTGGAATTGTGCCCGGTGCATGACAATGGGCTCACCCTCTATTCTGTGACACTTAAACGTAACTGGTGAAACGTGGGAGTGTACTATACTCCTCTGCCTACACTTCCGGGGATTACTGGGGTGATGTTAGGTTTTTTTTTTGTTACGTACGTTGAATGTTATAAAAATACTATGGAACTGTTCATGAAGGTTATTATAATTATTAAAAGGTTTTTGCATACATATGTACATAAGCTCTTTATATTCTACATTAGGTACATGCCAATAATAAAAGTTAAGGAAAATATTGTTTGAAAACCAAGGCGCCTTTTAATTTTTCGTAATGTTCTTTAAAGCGTGCTTTAACTACGCTCATTCTAAGAAAAGATGCATGTCCAAAAGAAGAACGACCGAAGTTTAAACGATAATAATTACACTGGTGTCTGTAATGACTGAAACATTTATTTTAAATGTAGGTAGTACGTACGTGAGAAACATAATGACAGTTGACATCCCAAATAATTGCAAGACATTGAAAATATTAAAATCGTACACATATGATGAAGACTTAGAATTTTTAGATTTTATTCTGTAAATAATCTCATACACTTATCAATTGAACCATCAAACGAAAGCTAGCTGCCGAATGGTCCGGGTCTCTGCGAAGGGTTTGAATAAGGATTCTGAACTAAGACCGTTTAGTTTTTCGGCTAAATTTCGAGCCAAGGTATCTACGACTGTTCTTTTAACATTCTAGTCACAATACTTATTGATTGCATGGAAATCTATTTATCGTAGCGTTTTTGTGTTATTTAGATATCATGTATGTAAGTTATTAGAAGTAAATATGCCTTCGATGTTACTTCTACAGTTCCACTAGTTTCTAAATCGTTAAATATAACGAAAAATATACAAAGATGACTTCATTAAAAGAATATCTTTGAAACGAAAAAAGAATGTTGAGATTTGAATGTGCCTTGAACTGTGAATAAGTTTTATTGTCGTTGAAACACGAACCTAGCTATTAAAATATAAAAATAGTGTGAGTGCTGAATTGTGTCGCACGAAAAATATTTCAGTACTGGAAAGCAAACTATGTAGTACATATAAAATGCTGTACAGGAAACAAACAGTCACCCATATTGACTGAATGATGTACTGAAATGTCAGCACATCGTCAAAATTGTTCACATCAAGGATATTTCTGACATATTGTATTCGAAATCGGGGCAAATATTTCACTGAAGCAACTATTCGGTTGTTACCTTATATCATTGTATTTGACTATTTAATGATTGACGGTTAGATGAAACTTCGGAGTTACGGATAAACGCACTAGGTTCCCCAGTATAATGGCTGCAATGGAATAATTATCAGAATTACAAATATGCAAATCTAGTAGTATCCAGTTCCTCATGTTCTTTATTTAAACTGTTTATTTTTACTTCAGTTTCTTCATTTATGCTTACGTTTATTAATTGACTTCTTGGTTAGACAGTTACCGATTTTCGGGATTACATTAGTTCTTGAATCTTTTCTTTCATAACCTCAGATTGAATTCTATCTCTATCTTCTAAGAATAATCTTTTCGTTATCTCCAAACGTTGCCTTACCTTAATTACGTTTCGATTTTGGTTCATGGTTTTGGTACATTATCACCTATTCATTTGCAATTATTTCATCTTCGTCATGAAAAAATATTATCGCACCTTCTATTTCATTCAAAACGACTTTCAGAGGTCGTTAAAATTAAAATGTCAAACGTCAAAATGATAATCATAGTAAATATCCAATGATTTAATTGATTTCTGTAGCCTTATGTGGCCTAGTAGTGTAACCTAAAGATTTTTTATTATGAGATGTAAGTCTTTTTGTCATGTACTCGTAAGTGTATCATGTAAATGTTATCGTCGTAATAAAAAAGGATTCCTGCTAATGTGCCCTTGTATTTGCACACAATATATTTTAAGCTAGGTTAATAAAATCAACCGTAGCTACCAACCTACCTATGACCATGTCTTTTATTATTTTTTTCTGTATCATAAAAATGTACAAAACTTTTGCAGATATTAAGCTAAAAATATCATTATAATTCAAAGACAAAGAGAGTCCTTTAGCATTTTGTTCAGAGACATCGGAACAGTTACCACAGGTATTAATTATTATAAAGCTCCGTATTTTGAACAGTTAAAAAAAGCGAAGAACTTTTTATATAGAACATAAATTGGGTAGGTGCCGCGAAGCAAAGTTTTGGTTTTGAATAAGGGCCCCTGAAATCCCTGGAACGCGCAAGGTGGAATTAAAATGGCAACACTAGAGAGTATTCAAACGTCGAGCCCAGTGATGTATCTCTTTAATGTATGGCTGTACTTTGTAAAACTTCGCAATTTTTACCAGCTTGTCACACAGAGGACTTACAAACGATAGATAAATATCCAACATTGTTCTATTTTTACATAAATATTGATGATATGTCATGGAAAAATAAGGAACTTGTTATTTTTAATGCGATGTCGTATTATTATTACAACTTCACGACAGGTATTTAACGAAATAGGCAGAGACCATATAGTACCTAACGATGAAATTTGTACATACTCCATTGCAATTGATTGTGAATTTTGATACCTAAGAACATACTGGAAATAAATGACATATTGTCATAGATATCTATGAGCATGGTAGAAATGTATTGTGTTCTTTTGCGGTTGCGACCTTAGTACAGGATAACCTAAATATTTTTGCTAAACTAAACATTTTTGCTTTAGTCAGTTATATATCAGTTCTCTTTGGAACCAGTACCTTATGAGTGAAATTAACTGCCAAGACAAGCAGCTTACAAGTTGCTCCACTTCTATATGAGTCCATATATTACAGCGGACAGTGTTGTGACACGTTTTATTAACCGGTAAAGCCTTTGAGTTTATAGCAACCATTCCGACACCGACAATACATTTTTAATTTGATTTAACGAAACAAACGCCTTATAATTAGATACATTGAAAACAACATGGAAGCATCTAGAAAAAGGTTTTTCTGAAATAAATCTGAAAAGCAGAATTACATTCGTATTTTACCCCCACCAGGGGCGTGATGCAGGAAACGTAGGCACATTTTTGCTATGCTCATTTTTTCTCCTAATAAAAATATCTACACGATGTGAATAGAATCGCGCACGCGCTTGCCTTAGTTTTACGAGAGCGTATTCAGTAACCGGGGTCTCGCGGTTCTCAAAATTTTCTTTGAATATATTTTTATCCGGATTAACTTGAGAGAGTTTGTAATAAAACTCAATTTGGCCTATTTCTCGCGTCTTGTTACCCGTATTACGGGTGAAATATGAAATTCAAATGGCTCCATAATATTCTTCGGTTATTTGGACACGTTGATACGGAGTTACTTGAGTGTGAAATGAATCACTTTTAGTATTATGGGACCGATGGAATGAAATCAATATGTCACGTTACTGGTGGGCCTTAAGCATTTGCTATTTGGGTGACACGAATAGATTCCTCTGTAGTAAACGAAGAGAATCCTTTGATTAGAGATTTAAAAAAATGTGTAATTGTTATTCACACGTCTCTGAAATGTACGACTATATTTTCCAGATATGATGTTTAAAAATTAACGAGCACACAACCAGAATTAGAAAAAAGTCATGAGTCAATGAGAATCTTGAGTCAATCTTTGGGTTGGCGCATACAAGCTACATAAGTCGTCAAATAGATGTTCTAGAAATAAGCATCCAATAAAAAAAATATTTTCATCCCAGTACATTATTATACTTTGGGCTAAATAAAAAGTGTGTCTATTGTATACTTATAACAACAAAGGACATATACTATGTACAATGTATGACACCCTGAATACTCCACTCATAACTCACACACAACATTCCACATTGATAATGGCATATAAGAAAAAGCGATCAGCACAGTAAACAATGTAATTATTTTGAATTTTTTAGGCTAAACCCTTTAAATTGGGTGTCTGAGCAGCAAAATGAGAATATCCCGAGCGGAACTAAGTATGCAAAACCCGTACATCGGTGGCACCGATTAGGGGAGGCGTATGCCCAGCATTGGACATCTAAAGGCTGACGATGATGATGATGTAGACACTAAGGGATTTATATAGGCATTACAAAAGTACTTCAGCAAGTACTTTTAAAAACCCAACCAGGAGTTAAAGTCTGGCGCGACTCTTTGGAACGATTTGCCGCTACGGTTTCAGAGGTTTAGTCCAGGCCTAGTCTATGGATAATTTCGTAAAGTAAAACGACAGTTTCGTTTTTTATCTCAAAAGCTATATAATTTATGTAGGCGGAAATTTTAACGTAGAATGGAATCACTATTGGAAATTATACAATTGTAGGAATTGCTTCGCAATTCGTGAAGAAATAGTCGTGCGTCGATGGGGCAGATGTACGGCTCGACCTTTCGATATGTTATGTGTCGGACCTTTCATTTTTCAGTTCCTCTCCTAAGGTTACAAAGGTTACTGGTATCGCTTACACGTTATTCTCTATTCAATGATGGATAAAGCAATTTCTGGTGTCGAAGATTGCACACGGGATTCCACTGGTTTATTACCGACAAGCATTTTATAACCTTAAGTTAACATTTTTTTCTGTAGTGCGAAGTTCAGTGGTGGGGCACTTGAGTAATTTTAGTTCAAGTGTGTTAAATTTCGATAGTGACAGAACAGAACCGCGTTATATGCGACATTATCGACACCATCAATTAACATCAACTTGTGATTTGACAGTGATATGCGATATAAACCGTGCGGAGAATGAATCCGTTACCACACCAGTCGTCAAGAGGTTGGAAACATACTTATATTATCTTCATAAACACCGCTAGGTTTCTTTGTAAATCAAAATGCTAATTCATATTGCTTGTAAATCAAAATTCTAACTATTTACGGAAACCTTTTAAATAATGTAGATATATGGTATGACGACACGCCAAATATAAGTTACAATGAGCCGAAGCTCTTTTATCACAAGTTAAGGATCTTGCGTGAAAAATTCTAACCACGTTACACGTCCTCTCATCCATATTTTATCATCTGTCGTCAACCTCCCGGGCTCCAGCCCTTCTCCACTTGAAAAATCTTGCAAGTTCATCCCATAATTGAGGTCGCTTCCTTCTTACGTAATAAAGAACAATACATTTTTGCTATGATTGTACTGATTAGTTACTATTGTAGAAAATAAACCGAAGGCTTAAGGTAATTAAATAAGTTAAAAAACCATACATTAATTTTGAAAACCACTACGTAGTTTTTAGAGATAACACAGATTTAAAGATAAAACCGCAAACCGCAGATTACAAAATGTACTACTTAAGAAGAAAAAGCTTCAACACCGTCTTGATGGATTCCTTTTCGGGTTTTACACGAAGGACACCTTTGTCGTACCTTACACGTCGGTGTTTGTGACTTTTGATTCTCTTATCAGCCCATTTTTATTTGGTTAAGATAGGTGAGCCTCGGATTCACCGGCACCTACATCTACCAACATATTCATATATTATTATGTACCTATCGAATAAAATTTTCATACTCCACTATTGTCGCGTAATATACAAGTAATGTTTCTTGAACTCTACGGAAATAGTCGTGTTACTTGTTATAGCGTGTTTTTCATGGAATTTCATTTCCTCTAACGACGCATATTTTCACCTCGCTGTTTCCAAGCGGATATCACACAGTATTGGCTGTATATCACTTATGTGAGTTGCCAGTTGAATTTATTATGTGTGTAATGTTGCTATTATACATATTTATGGTACGGTTATTGGTGGTAACGGCGAAGAGTTGAATAGATACATAATTCTTTAGAAATTCAGTTCAGAAAATATTTTATGTGTGTAGGAATGTTCAGTACATGTCGTTCATTATACCTCTACTATACTAAATATATACTATACTTAGAGAAAGAGGAAAATATTCCAAGTCGTAATTGCATCATATGGATCTCAATAAGCTGCATATAATTGTACAACAATATTTGAAAAATTTTTAGACCCGTATCGAACACGTCTATCCATTGGGGGGTTTGATATTTGATTAGGCGCGGTGGCACTCATTGGAGGAGGTCTATGTCCAGCATTGGACTGAGAAAGGCTGATTATGATCGAACACGTACAAATGATTTTTTTTAGAAAGTACCTACATTATCGTCGAAAGCATCAGTGAATGGTTTAATAAGTTCAATAGTTCTTCAATCTATCTTCTTATTGATTGCTTATAATTCCCAAATAGGTTGTCAGGAATTTTAATTCCAATTAAGAAAATAAATTACAAGCAAGTTATCACACTACACTAAGTTAAATTTTAAATTAGAGAAGTAGACAATTATAAAGAAGAATCTCTTTAAGTTCCACGTTTAGATCACACCATATTTATGAAAATAAAAAAGTGGGTTTGCCCTGCCTATAACTGGGTAAATTGGAGAAAGAACGGAAGGAAAAGAAATTGATGAGTAAAACTGTATTTGTAATTATAAAATAAATTATTTGGATTTGAATGGATAATTGATTTGAATTTGGATTTGCTGACTTAGATTTTCTAGTAGCAATTTCCAGTAGAGGCTTGAAGTCCATATTTGTGCCCGGTGTATGACAATTGACTCACCATCTATTCCGTGACATAACGTGACTAATGCAACGTGGAAGTGCATCTACTGCACTCCTCTACTTATCCCTTCGGGAATTACAAACGAGATGTTACATTTGTTGCATATAAAATGTCCATGTACTTTATCGATAATTGTCATTTATTTTGTTCCAGGGATTAGTGCGGACCATAATGTTGACTTGGGATTATGATGAGAGCTATTTTGTGGGTAGCGGGGGAGTCTGCAAGAATGTAAGTAAAGTTCATCATTTCTCTCTCTCTCTCTGTCAGTTATTTTAAGGATTACAATTGTTAAAATTTTTTGTAAACGCAAAGAATAAAACAAAACAAATTCAGGTTCCTTCGTTTAATCCTGGGAAATCCTTATTATGACAAATACATGATGATGAAAGATAATAGATCATAGCAAGCATTCTTGAAACTAAAAAATCCATTATTCAATTTTAAAAACGTTCGTCTATAAGCATCGTTAAAGATTGATAGTGCCATACAGATTTCGCTTTGCTTGCGTAGCCCCGCCAATGTTTTGTATGTACATACATATTATATAATATTTATGTGTTTCTTAATATTTTGTCGATATACTCTATTGTATGTAGCTGTTATTTGTCAAGTCTGTATGACTTCTGTGTGTGTTCAGACGTGTCCAAATGTTATATAGATACATTTTATATTATTTATTAGTGCTTTATTTCAATTATTTTTTATATTTTTTTTTGTGTTTTTGTTTAGGAATTGTCACCGGAAGATGTAAGTATATTATTATTTCTTATACATATCTACTACTAACTATGTTATTTTCGATGTTGCCTATGTAGAAACAAAAAACCTTATATCGGGAAATACTATATTAATAATTAATTAATACTACAATTAATTTTATGTTTTTACTTATTACTACTGCGTACCACTATATCTTTTATTGTTCTGTTCAAAAAGTGAAAAGTATTTTTATTGTAGTAAATCTAGTCAGTCAACATATTAAAATAAAAGCTGTTGACTATTTTTAAATTTCATGACAATTATAGCAAAATGCTCGAAATAGTACGCCCACTTTTATAAATACTCACGGTATTGTAAGATTTATTTTCTATAATTTTTTGGAATTTTAATTCAATCATCAATGTATAAAAATACTTTTCATTTATTGTTACAGAAAATCTTTTATTTATGTATCTATACAATTTTCCACGAGTAGTAACAAATGTTAATATTTCTCCAATAGAGTTCTGACTACATAGAAGAAGAAGGTCCCGTAAGTGCATACTATATTTCATGTCTTTGTAACATTTTAAACTAACAACTTGACTATATTTGTAGTTCAATCATTGGAACTGGTGTCACCTTTGGAACGTAAGCTATGATATGACTAGTATTATTACTGATATCGAATAAGAATTTGATCAGAAGGACGATTATTTTACCTGTTTATGATCATATTAGTATTTATTAGAAATATTTTTATTACTCCATTCTAAATGAAAAATATCCACAGTTTTATACCTACATAATTCTGTACCTACTTTGATTAGAGCTGTTAAAGGAACATGCAAAATGATGTGTACCTACCTATTAAATTTGAAACCATATATATATCAACACAAAATAAGTAACGCAACGGTATTCCGAAATATACATCATAATATTGTTATATTACATTTTTCTGTCAAAGTACAAAATATTTGCGAACATCTCAGTATATATTTAAATGATTTGACTGCAACACAAACGCAAATACATCATTAAAAATATTAAAAACAAATAAACATCTATAGACAGTATTACGACAGTATATTATTTAATTGATTAACTTTATTAATCTACGTGACGTAGACGTGACGTACGGAACGTAAACAGAAAGAATAGCGGAAACTTTGTGAGATTGTAAAACATTGGTTTCATTGATTGACATTGGAATAGTCGACTAATTTGCATTATCTTTTTTTTATTTTTACCTTCCATTATTTGCTTCTTATTTTATTTTTATATGATCTTATGTAATCCGTGCATTATACATATAACGCTAAATATTTAATCGTTATGAAAGCTTATGCTTGTGCAGTATCGCATGTTATGTGACTAAAATATACGTAACATATAATTTTACTAAATAAAAATAACATAACTCCACGCATGTAATCCTCGAAGAGGTGGTCAGTTTTACTAATATGACATATTTTAGATACAATGATCACTAGGTAATTTTAGCGCGCAGAAATTTCTAGATTCGTAATCCGATTTTGTATCGGGCAAATTTCTAAACGATTGATGCAAATCAGAGTCAACCTGAATATTGTGTACTCGTTTGTGTGTATTCATGACGTCCAGTATACAATGAATAGTGTTGCGGAAAAATAACTGTCAAGATTTGTGAAGTGTTCCTGTATAGTAAACAATCGTTGTGTTTAGTCAATTATTAACGATTATGACCATTAAAATAATTCAAAAAAAGATTTAAAGTATGTCTAAATATACATACTCTTTGACCTTTATAACCTTTTCTAACGTTTGTAATGTATGTACAGGGTGTCGGGTGGAATGTATATTTTTAAAGGGACTTTAAATGTTCTTTAAATATAATTATTTAGTGTCATTGGGTTGATTAAAT
>DWME01008970.1:0-11271 GCA_018244795.1 Parelbella ahira ahira
CGAAGACGTGAGGAAATGATGTTATTTGGTTAGTTATAATAACTGGTTTTGTTCCAATAGTCTAATGATTAGGGACTCTGACCACGAGTTGTTACTTTGATTCCTAGCAAGGCGAAATAAAATAAATAAATAATGATGTTATTGTTTATTTCGAACCTCAGTTTAAAGTTATCTATATAAGTAAATATGTTAAACAGTATTTAAAGAAATTAAGACTTTTTATTTCTTTTAATTAAAATTATACTTAAAGGTAGATACACACTTTATTAAGTCCTTAACGGTTGTAAAGTTCATTTCCACATTATTACCGCAGTGATCAAAGAAACCATTATATCGATTATCGCTTGACCTCTGTCGGTACGACAAGGGGCAAGTCTGATTAAATATTATCATTCCCTTGGGCAAGCAGAGATCAATTTTGGTAGGGATATAATAAAATGAGGAAAATAGATTTTTATTTTACATATGGAAATATTAAAATGTGGATAGAACGTAACATCACGCCTGTACTCCCAGTAGGGGTAAGTAGAGGAGTGTAACAGTGTAGGAGTGTTGTTGAGACAGCTGAGTGAACTAAATCAAACGACTAATAAATTACATATGTGTATAATACACATAAATATTTACTTATATAAATACTTATCGTTTTTTCACATCCAAACCATAAAAATACTTCTGCTAATCACACAAATATTTGTTCTCAGCGGAAACCAAACCCACGAACTCTGGCTCAGAAATGAGACTTCCTAATCATTGAACTAACAGGCTAGTGGGTCGTTTTAGGCTACTACCAGCTTCTACAGCGATAATATACAGGTAAAGTTTAGAATATAAAATATGGATATTATATGAAACAGTCACATGACAAATTGAATAGTTAACCAGCTGGGATTGAATTCGTTTATTTATTTTTACCATACATTTGTCATAAGCTGATGATGAAAATTTGTCATCACGACCGCGGGTGTTCACACTTGAATTAATTGCAGCGCAATCTAACATAGAATACGTCCTTATTGTAAGTAATCCTCGGAGGGGTAGAGTAGAGGATTGTAATATATTCCCACGTTTAACCAGTTATATTGATGCCTGCCAGTGGTAATAATTGGTATTTAAGTTGTTATAACGTATGTTACAATAATATATACACATGTATATTCAGCGCTCCTGTCTATCCTCACCTGGCGTGCCCGGTGTATGGCAATAGGCTCACCACCTATTTATTTTATGGGACGTAAACGCAACTGGTGAAACGTGGGAGTTTACTACACTCCTCCACACACGATCCACCAGTTTCGAATACAAATAAATTATGAAGCCGTAAATAAATTGATGGTACCAATGAATGTATAGCATCTACCATATGGACGTTGCACATATAATTTCCCGCAGCTGTGATGAGCTAACTGATTTATCATGAGTAGCTAGAAATGTAAAAAGACTCGCGGTAGAATTAATTAAATTAAAATTCGACCTCTGCTACCGAACTGCGGGAGGCTGGCGCGCAATGAGTTTGTTAATTTTGTGTACATACATCTTTACTTTGCCACGGACCTCTCGATGTACTGGATGGGTCTAATATTTGTATACTGCACCTTAGTTTGAATAGGTAGACGAGAAATATTTGATGTTGTTTATATAGAAATGCAACCAAATTTTAATTCGTTTGATATTCTTGAACATATTGTCATTAGGTCAGTGTCAACATTTGAATGTACAGCATTATTTCTATTTTAATGAATAATAATAATAATGATATTAGAGTACTCTATATATTAATACGTTAAGAGAAATCTTTTAGGCTATCTTTTAAATATCGCGCACCTGAAGCAATATGTGATTTTGTATAGGTAGTTAAAGTTAATATAGAGTAGGAATACAGTTAGCTGAAATGTATACTCTACATACATAATGTGTTACAAATAAATACGTTGAAAGAAACATTAATTGATTATCATACTGTGAATATCAAACATATCAGATGGTCAATGGCGTAGAGTACAGATTTATTTGTACATATTTATTCAGGTACCTAATCTATCGTACTAAAGAACTTCATTATCTTTCAAAGTTAAAATTTAAAAAAAATTTAGTTTGAAGTACGATCTGGACATTAAGATGTTTTTAGGGGTGACCACGCTTTGGTGACGTCTCTGGTGTTGCAGTCTGGTGGTGGTGGTCTGGTGTGGTCCATAAGCGACTGTGACCACTTACCATCAGGTGAAACCGTTTGCCTGTTCGTGTTTATGAATAGCGGAGTTTTGTGAATGTGTCCGATCTAGTGAGGCTGCATCATTGGCAGTCATCGACGAGGTGTCGATATATCACTCATGTAGTGACAGAAGATGTATGAAGCGGTCGTCGACCCCACACACCACACTGTTATTATTATTATTTTAATATCGATATTCATTTGAATAAATAACCTAAATAATTTTTTTATAAAGTTATTTTAGACAAAATAAAAAAGAACTTTTAAATTGTTTTCTAATTATTGTGTAGTCGTGGTACCTATTCAAGCTGTCATGATCAAGATTAGATGGAACTGGCATATACATACATATGTATGTATGTATGAAAAGAACAGAAAAACTTTTGGGCTCTCTAAAATGCATGCAAGTGCCGTCTTTAATCGAATTTTCTTCAATTATTTATTCAACAAAAAACAGAAGATGATTTGACAAAAAACAGTGAAAATAAGTTCTGCCATACAGGAAAATAACTGCACATAGTTTGAATATTCCGATAGACAGGCTAAAATTTAGTCTGGCGAGTCTGGGTGATTTATACAACACTATCATCAAAAATAACTGTAACAAATAAATGTTGTTAATAGACAATAGATCGTGAAATTAGGTATAACTTAGTCGTATATATATAATATGTGTTTCAACTTAAGTCGGAACATCATTTATCTATGTACACATACACACACATTCATACACATGTATCTATATACGTACTCAAGAAACCTTTAATAATAAAACAGACAATACACAAAAAACAGATTAATATTCCTTCAAGATTAAAATACGCTTAAAGAATTTTAAACAAAACAGTTAAAATAGATCCTAACTGTATAATGACGTTCCTAATCGTTTCTTTCTAAGAATATTCAAATTCACTGCCAAAAAACTTATTAACAATAAACAACCAACTTAACATCATTGAAAATTACTTAACATTATCAAAGAACCAAGAGGATTATCATAATGACATTTCTTTGTTAAATTCTCTACAAAACTTATTAAGGTGCTGTTGCACCCGTGCGGCATTGTTGGCCCCAAAGGGGTTTATGTACAATCCGTCCCTTATCTAACCCTGGACGTCAGACAAAAGCAAAAAAACTTTTATGTGTATGGCGACTGTTGACGTGGATGTTAATCTATCATCATCATGATATCCCTTGTAATGTCATCATATCGTTAGGTTTCTGTCGCAGAATAGAAATATTGCTGTTTTAATTTTGTAGGCTTTCAAGGTAACTAGTTTGAACAAAGTACATATATAAACATTATCAAAGTAACTAAGTAAACTGAAGTAAGTAAGTGTGATACTACCCTTTACTTGGTGTTCGTTGATGGAAGCATTATTACTGCAGCTAGTTCGGTCGTTGCTTGCTTTAAAACCTGTTTAAAGTAGTTTGGCAGCCAGTTTAAAGTAGTTACAGGTAGACATAAGCAAATACAAGACCGTTCCCGTATAGTTAGTTTCCGAAAGGAATCATCAACTCTTTTGTTGTTCCTCGGTTGGATTTTCGTTAATTTGAGAAGAATTTAGTCTGCCATGGTGGCCTTGTCCAGATTAGCAGGCATCACAGGACCTAGAGAACATTGTAGAAAATTTTAAAGCGTGCAAGTCCTCATAATTTTTTCCTTCACTATCCTGCTATAACAGCAAGTGATTATTTAACTTTAAAGTGCACTACATATTTTAAACAAAGAGGTACCTGCCAATTAGAATATGATCCCAGGGCCCTCAGTGATGTTCAATTCTAAAAACCCGTATAACTTTTTGTTCTGTAATTTATTTATTATTATACATATTTAAATAATATCTACATTATTTATTTTTATCAAATCTGTTACAATTTTTGCCAAATGCATGTAACAGCAGTACAACATACCGTTAAATAATTTATATTATATACACACGTTAACAAGATAGGAAAGTGCGTAGAGGGCTTTATTTTTTGCTTGAGAATTTCAAATTTAGAAGCAACTTTCGCTCATTAGTTTTCGACAAAGACAATCAATTTGGCGTGGTTTCGATGCTACTGGGCGGTCTTGGACGGTTCGGTTATGACAACTTGTTAACTGTTTGACTATGGTGTATCCACCCTTGGGTACAAACAATTTTCAGTTTAATGACGCACTTTCAATTGTATTGTTGAATGCGAAGAACTGAAGATGGACCTCAGTGCCATGCTATTCTAGAGACTTCTGTCCAGCAGTGGACGGAAATAGGCTGATAGCGATGAATTTTATTTTTATTACAGTTATATAGTTAATCTTGTATAGAAATAAGAAAAAAATCGTCTTGATCTTTTTGTACATAATATCCAATATTACATGCAGTATGGTTCTCCGCAGTTTTCTAAAGACGTATAACTATTAGGTAGGTATGTTAACCTAATTTATCAACTGGTTCCATGAGACCATTAGCTGGTTATTGTACACAAGAGATAATATCGTTTTAACCATGCGTAACGAGATTTACAATATCACAAAGAAGTCGAGCGCAACCACGCAGGCGCCGCCGCGCAACCACAACCAGTAACCGTTACGACGGGCCCGGCCCGCACGGTTGATGCGTCAACCGTCCCATTGAGCAAATGGGTTGATATGCTACGCTGGCGAGGTGACAATGTCTTCATTTCACGAGGTTCTTAAAGTTTTCAAATATAAAGCACAATAATTTAATTATATTATTTAATTTTCCAAAATATTTACATATCTAGGTATATGTACATACATACCTTCGCGCCGGGTCACATACGGGGTGGGCAAAGAGCACGGAATACCAAATATTTCTATCTTTGTAGACCTGTTGTGTTTCTACTACATTCATCAATCTATTCATATACGCACGCCGGTTTCAAAGACTTCTAATTCCCCTACCAGTTAGAACCCGACCTACATAAATTGTTAAGATAGGTGAGCCTTGGTCTCTCTCGTCACCTGCGCCCATCAAAATTCGCCGATATTATGTCTAATTAATTATTACTGAACATCTTATTGTTAGATAGACGGCATTTATCTATTCGACCATTTTTATTATTTGTTTGCTTTATATAATAAAAACATACAGTCCATTATTAACTGTATAATACAGATCGATTTACTGGGTAAACTTCGAACATTCGCAACAACAGATATTCCACTGTGTGACGAACGCATTTAACTACGTATATCCATACATACAGAACACTCGATCCAGGATACGTCATAAAACGCACTTTGACCAGCCCTTACTGGGGACTTAATGCTGGTTACAGATATCATATGATTGGCAGCAGAGGCCACTTAACAAAGCGGCTTATCCTCAGTTTGACGAAATTCGATAAAAAAACCAATTAGATGCAAATCTCGCCATTAAAATTACGAAGTGAGTAGTTGTGCATTTATTAATAATAAATGTATTAATGATAAATTTATTAATGATAAAATTCGTTATCGTGGCGATACGTGTCGTTAAAGCGACATTATGACGATAGCTTCGCTCGTCGGTCAGGCGAGCACCAAAACGTCGATGACGCAAATCCGTGAAACAAACCGGCATCGAGTTAATCGTGTATCTTCGGGAAACATATTCAATCCATTAATTTCAAAAGTCCCGAAACCGTACGGCGAGTCAATCGATTGCGCGATAACGATTATTATTCGATTACGGGAACGTCCGCGTCGCGCTCCGACGCCTCATCGGACGAGCCGATCCATCATCTTCCCAGATTTCGGACGATGCTCAAACTTTACAATTTTTTGATCTCCCATAGACTCCAATTTACCTACAAAAACTATCATCATCTTCATGGGCCTGTTTACGTTCATTAAATAAGAAATAAGACTCTTGAAAGTAAAAATACTCTGCTTGCCCTTTCTATCGTAATACTTATGGCTTCTTTCTTTTTATGTATAGTATATTTAATATGTTAAAGTATCTATGGAACAAAAGGATTGATATTTAAAAAATAATGATGTTACTTTTAGAAATTGAGGTATTTAATAATAAAAATATCTTGGGACAATTCTGTCCTACATTATTATTACTACCGTTATTCTAGGTCTTCTAGGATAAGAAATTTTCTTAGTACCTATATTGTAGTCTGTGCTGAGTTTGAAATTAGGTTGTCAAACCTGACAGAGACTGTGCCATTATGATTTTTATGCTATAATGGCATTTAATTAACTAGTTACATATGAACATTACTAAATAAATATATGTAGATAATTTTACACTCAGAAGTAAAACAAATACTCATTACGCTTGTAACTGTTTTGGGTAGAGATCGAACCTTCAACACCCGGTGAGCAGGAGAGTAATTAACCATAGACTTATGAAGCTATAAGATACTATAAGGTTCGAAAAATTGAGAAACTTCCATATTGTATCTTACCTTATGGTATAAGTGATAAATATTGTATTATCATGTTTCTTATTTTTATTAAATAATTTTTAATTTTGTCGTTCTTTAATATTCTCTTTCGTAACCTCTTTATTATGTTAAGTGACGAATTTTTTTTCAGGTTTGGTCCTTAAATGTTAAATTTGGCTTACCTTAATTAAACAAAAAAACAAGTGGAAAAATCTGAAATTTATACATAAATTGGGTAATACTTTACTCTAATACAGTCAGTGTAATATACAAAAGTTTGTGGTCTAACAGTACCTACCACAGAGTATAGATATATATACCTTGATATATATTATATCTTTGATATTAGACAGTCAATTAAATTTTTACGTCAACATAAACGAACGTATTTAAAAACACTGCTGGATTATTAATCCTTATCCTTTTTTGTAGATATAATTTATTAGTACAAATATGCTTCCGGTTTAGCTATGTTTACATCTAATGTAATAATTGATGTCCAACATAAGATGTGGCACTGTCGCTTAAAAGACACCTGTTCAAGGTTTCTATGTATCAATTTAATCTAACCATTTGGTGTGTTGGTCGCCGTTGCCATCGTCACTCGCCCTCTGATGTCAACTCCTAAAAATATACGTAAATTCACTATACACATAGATGTACGTAAACACTACGCTAGAAAATATAACTTAAAAATCCAACAATAGCCGATCAGGGATTCGAACGTGGACCTTTCGACCAATAGTTGCGCTTTGCAACTACTCTACCCACGAGGCGATCACTCTTATAGATGTACCTTTAGAAATATACCTTCATCATACGTATGTAAACTTTGAGAAGCAGTGTGATTGTGGGCGGTCGCGCGACATCGTCGTCACTAATTATCGATAGATCGATACACGACGATTATTCCGAATAATTAGTTTGACCCCACTCACGCATCGACATACACATACTTACGCGGTATAAGTATTCATTATAATTTATCACATCATCTATAAGAAGTAAACAGCATTTTAAATCTGGTTTTTGAACGAATGTAAATATGCAATTGGCTATCATTTTTATTTGTTATGCAATGTTTGTTCATATTTAGTGGCGTAGTAAAACGTTACATACTCGTATACCTAAGTTTGTTGTAACATTGTACTGACTTTTGTCACATAACCGTGTTTAATATTGTGCAACTAGCTCTTTTCACCGTACCATACAAGAGACAGTTGAATGCGATGATTTGCATTACTTATTACGGTTAATTCCTATTCCAGTATCCAGCTATTCCTGTTCGGGTAGCAACGAAAATTATAACTGCTCTTGCAGCAGTGACAAGTGGTCGTTGCAGTCTATGGCAATTGGAACTGACCACGAACAGAATAGCAGAAACAGGACATTTAGTGCCAGTTAATCCAGTTTAAATGAGTTGTTAATGACGTGTCTTACTTTGGTTATAGGACTGCAGAAACTGCTGCTAGTGATAGAAGAATACTGAATAGGCTATGAGTGCTGTTAGTATTAAGTAGTAAGTATTTTTTTTAATTTTAAATTTGTCACAGGCAGAGAAGTGTCTCTAGTACCCACGTATGGGTATACATGTATAATCATGAATCCTATTCACTCAGTGGGCATACGCACAGTAGATAATAGTTGCTAAGGAAATAGGAGTAATAGTCGCCCTCTCCCGGGGATGTTTTAAACATTGAGTAAAAATAAAAACGACATTTATCATTAGTGTTACGAACGTTACCGAACAAAGCCTTAACAGAAACTTAAATTACATGAGAAATTTCTGGGGTAATCAAAATTTTCTGATTACCTTGACGCAATTATTGCTGTTTAGGAAAACAGGTATGGCAGTGTGGCATGAAACAGCTCTTCAATGACACCGTGAGAGCTACATAAGGCAGGCATAACCTTCAGCAATAAAGGGTATGAGGAAGAAGAACTAATCGGCCAGGCAGAGTGGTTGGAGGTTGTAATAGACGTAGGTGTGAGTAACGTTACTTGTATACGGTTATTGTATGGGCGACCGCTGGTAGTTAGTTCTGCAGGTGTCCCTGTCGTTCCTGTTCAGAATCTTGTTCAGGACTCTACAATACCACGAAGTTATTAAAAGGTTGTATAGGTTTGTTGGCTAGTAACCTGTATTTCCAGAATTTCAGATATCAGTATCAGTACTGGGAGTGCCTTAGTTTCCGTCAATGGTTGAAACGAAACGAGGCCCAACAATGAAAAATTTTTGATTAGATGTATTTAGCGACATAATGTATGTATTTATTTTACTAACCCAAGCTAATATTTTTCAACTCCAGTTTATTAAGCTTCTAAGCTAAAAATGGCATTGAATTGAATAACAACGTAAAAAAAGCCGTTGGGAAAGAAAAACTGTTAAGTCACACGAAAACATCTTGCAGATTCCAGCTTCAAGTTCCAATGCATCTAATTACTGCACAATACGATTCATCAAAAAAACATTTTCAGCCTGAGGCCGTATTTAATATCTCAACTCTTATCTCGTGATCTTCTACTTTTTGTCGTTACTCATCTCTTTCTTACTACACCATTTTCATGTAGCCAAGCTAATTTGTACCTTACATGATTGCGCTAAGAAAGCGCGATGTATATCTTGATTGTAATAGAAAACGTTGTGAGGTTGTCGTGATCGGTCGACATTTTGACAATTTTGTTCTCTAAGAAAGTGTCAGGTCTGTCTGAAGACCACCGGGTGATGTATCGCGCTATGGAGATAGAGAGGCCGATAAAGATGTTTAAATTACAATTAGTGAGAAAATATTTGGGATATTAGGCCGTTCGTGTTCAAAAAATTTTGCCGCATTGAAGGGCATTTTTGCAGAAATTACTTAAAAACATTTGCAGATATTTAAGCAATATTAGCATGTTCATATAAATTCTAGTCTTTCGCATTTCAAAAACCGTTTATAGCAATGACAGTTTTAATAAACATCATAACATACAAACAACAAAGCGCGCATCAAAAATCTATCACAAAAAGCCAAAGCGATGCCGCTGTTTTGAAGAAGTTTATAAAAAATAATAATCCGCCCCAAGTATCGAATAATAAACTTGGTAGCAAGTGAATTTCGAGGATCGGGTTGCGTTCTTCGGCGATAAAAAAACTCTAATCGTTTTTTTTTATAAATAAAGTTTCATGTGTTCGAAATTCGAACATGATGGCCGACGTCAGCGGCCGTCCAAAAAGATTCAAAGATATTTTTACTTTCTTTTAATACACGGTGAAGTACGAACTGGATCGTCTATTGTTTGATCGTGGTCTACGGATTTAAACATTTCCTATAAACATTCAGGATATTATTCCTAACGCAGTATAGTCACACATGGTTATAGAATATTACATACGACTATTTACAAATGATCATATATATGTATGTATCCGTGATCATTGACGTATATACATAGACCCTACGTTTACGTTAAAAACTTCTTGACACGTATAACTAAACTAGTTCAACATACAAACAAAACAGATAAAAAATTGTAATTCGGTATCACATGATTGAATTTCAATCAATGATAATTAAAGCTTAATTATGTTCGCAGCTAGCCCTTGACATCTGATGCAATGCGACCTCAGATTAATAAAATTATTAAATAAAAAACCTTCCACTTAATTATGCATTCATCGCGTCCGATGCACGAAACGAAACGAAATATCCCACAACAGGTTATCCAGATAGCATCCGATTAAAAATTATATCTCAAAGTTTGCCCAAAATTGTTCAATTTACGACCTTTTTACGTTTGCTGTAGGAATTTTTTTGAGACGTGCTGGCTGATAGATTAAGACGAAGATAAAGAAGTAAAAATAAAAGGCGGGCTGTTTGAATAAAGAACGCGTCACGTCAAGTGAAACGTCAAATTGTGACAGTTTCCGCGCGGGCGAACGTTGCTCCCGACTTCTTGGAAGTATCATCAGTATGTCCGAGTAACCGAATGTTTTGCAGTTAATTTCACTCAATAAAAACAATTAAAGTTAATTCAAACATTTTTTATCTCGTTACGATGATCAATCTCTCAACTCGGTGTACAAAATACCTATTTTCATTGATTTGTTTTTTTGTGTGGTCCGGTTCTTTATTTCTTTGTTGTTTGATAAGTTAATGAATTAAATGATTATATTAGGCAGACTTTTAACAGTAATTACTTAATATGAAATAATAAAAATGAACACGTCTAGGGTCTTCCATTTGCTTAAACTGACTCCTTTTTAAATATTTAATTTGTATTCGTTTTATCCATATAATAACATTATAACGTGACTTGCTTATTAGCATTAAATTCTTGCATATATTTAAAGATGGAACCGTCAGGTCCCATGTTAAAATATCACCATACATGATTTCTTTATTTTTACAATATTCTGCACAAACAATATTGGCGCCACGCGAGGCTCGTATAGACCATTGTTATTTGAGAACTAAATTCTTAAATTGAGTTTAAAATAATCTATTGTTTCAAATATAGTGCTTAAAACATTTGTCTATTTACACGTAATATTTCATTACAATCTTAAAGGAAATGTAATATTATGTTAGTTTCTCGACAAATGAAAACTCTTCATAATTGCGGGGGGGGGGGGGGGGGGGAAAAAAATAAAAAATTGTTTTTCACATATTAAGGCGGAGGGGGGGGGTGGGAGG
>DWME01008971.1:0-11270 GCA_018244795.1 Parelbella ahira ahira
AGTAACGTTATTTCTGCTGAATTTAGCAACTGCAGAGACTCTACTTGGAGGTGTAATTTTAGCATCAGCAGATAAACGTTGGCTACTATCGTGTGGCAGCTGTTGTTCACCTGCTTTCCATACTGTGCTATTAGGGCAAGCGTCTGGCTACAAGGTATCGATTACGACACAATTATCTCGTCGACACGAATCGTGACTGCAAACTGCAACGCTGCAATTGAGCAATCTCAAGAGCCTCGCTAGGTTAGGGCAAATTGAAGACGATGAATGATATTTGCATCCCTAACCAATTTAATTATTTATAATTAAATTAAGAATGGGGAAGAGGGTGGTTATTAGCTTATTGTTATTTGCAAACATTGTGCCATTAAAGTTAAGAAAAACTAAGTATATGTTATGAATTTCACTTCGTCTTGCTGTTACCTTTTGTAACGTCCGCTATTATTTTAATGTTGCTAACATAAATTCGTCGAGATACTATAAATGTAATATGCTAAAAGCTACTTTACGTTAACTCGGTATTAATGCAACAAGGTCCGTTGCAGGAAATTCGAAATAGGCCATAAATAATCCACCTTTGCATAATCTAGAGTTGTTTATTTGCATACCGAGAATTCGTATAACGTTCCCCACACTTGGAAATAATTGCCATCTACGGAAATGAAATCGATTTAAATGAAGAAAAATACTATAATAACAAAATTAACGGTGTAATTCACCTTTTGATAGACTAATTAGATGGGACTTGGACGTTAAAAAACAAATACTCCACACACTTAATGCTACTTGATTAACTCTTTCCAAGACAAATAAAGCCTTACATAGAAGCAATTTCTCCAGCATCTAATTGAGTTGAGTTGTAGGAAAGTGTGAATGCAATAACGTTTAAACAGATTAGGTGTGAGAAACATCCTCTGGGGTGTACGCCATAAAAAGTGGGTAGGTTTATAGCATTTGTTGGACTTGAGTTACTTAAGCATTAAAAGAGTTTTATACGCTGAATGAATTAAAAAAATAGTTAAATTAACATATTCATTACATTTGTCTATCTTATATTTGCAGAATGTAGAGAATCGGTGTAAATAGTTAATAACAATAAAAATAAATATGTTTTGAAATCTCTACACACAGCAATCTGATCCGAAGGTACTCAGAGCCTGCGTTATGGTGACCAGACGGCTGATATGCCTACTATATACCTACCATACAACATGTAGAGACTTTGTTATATGTTGGGCTATCGAGAAAGGTAGAGTGAATGAAAGAAAGTACCGGTAAAAGTGGTCATGTTTTGTGAAGACGCTTTAGTGAGTCGCTGGAAGGAAACGCAAAAAATATGACCGGACGAGAAAGGAATGCGGTGTACGCCAATCGCACTGAGCATCCTATAATGTTCTTGCTGGAAACGTATGGGCTGATAACACACGACAATTTTATTAACAAACATCTTATGTTAAACGGTAAAGCTAACCTTCTGTCCATTAGCCCATTGGTAACCACACCTCCTCTGCCAGGAGCAGCGAGGAACAAGAAACGTGTTGCACGTGTTGACATGTTATAACTAAGAAGAAGCCTAAATAATAATAAATACATAAATAAAAAAATACTGAATAAAATGAATATGGTAGAGCACGATGCCGAATATCTGTGTTCTCGCAGACCAGACACGTCTTTCTGCATCAACATTCTTTTCATATACACTATCAGGTTTCGACTGAGACTGATTGACTCGCTGGCGACGTCTTACTCCTCCCTCAACGAGTGTCTGACAAATTTGGTCAAGTTGGGTAAAACTTGGTCACTGCTTCTATTTAGCATGCATTGATTTTGACTCTAAGGAACTATATTTGAACATATATCCATAAAATTAAAATTGATGTAAGTACCTACTATCCCTGAAATATTGCGTTTTGTACAGACGAAACAGAAACATAAAATAAAAGATATACCGACACTAATTTGAAGTATATATATCTCTTTTACTTTGCAAAGATTTATCAAGCGAAATATCTTCATAACTTACATATAAATCTTAATTTATTAGACGTCAAATTAATGAACAGTGCACTAGAATCTTTTATTTGATTGACAATATTTACATAAAATATTTAAAGCTAGTTGAAACATTTACTAAGTAAAGAGTCCGTTGAATATGAAAATGAATCAAGGGCACAAGTAATTCTTAAAAATGCACCATCATACAGATCAAGATATAATTCTGCATTTGACTTTAACAAGGTATTAAAAGACAAAGTGAATGTGCCTTCGGATGTCGTCAGGTTCTTAACAAGAACTTTCTTTAACTACGCCAGTGTTATGAATAAAAAAATTGTATCAGTCTTTTTTGGTATATACGATTTGACCACATTGTTTTTATACGAACCATAAAGTAATTTTTAAAAGTCTTCGCAAATAAAAATATTAACTCTCTTTGTTGTCAAAAAGTCAAATCTTAACACTTATTGTTAATTAAAATTATTCATCAAATCTACAATTTTTCATTATAATTACATAATGTGCTTAGAATATACTGGGAACCAAAAATTCAATGTTTAATCATTTTTCCTTGTAAAAAAATGTTGAATATCATGTAAAATAAATATATTTGAATTCTACAATATTTAATGTTTCATACAGTTACTCGTTTTTTACGTTATTTAATTCTATTATAATAAGAAAAACATTCAAATGTTACCGAGTTAATATACATAAGTAATGCAAACTGAGCCGTTTTTATTATTACCACGCTAATTGGCGCATAATTGGTGCTCCGGCCCACATACTGAGAGCCCTCAATCGGATTATTTCCAAGCCCTTCAAGCCGGCGCCTTGTAATTTGCGTCCGCACGTGCGCGGACGACGCGCTGCGCTCTAGTCTCGAGTCTTTGACCTGTCGTTTTAGTTCCGCGGGACACCAACAGATGGCGTTCGTTGTATCATTCATCAAAGTAATCAAAAGCTAAGTACTAAAAGCTTGAAAGGCTAGAAACTAAATATTCTCGACTATTTTAATATAAGAAATATTCCAGTATATGCATAAATATTAAGTACTTTTTAAATGTAACCTCAACTTTTTGAATTGGAGTGTTGATGGATGCAGATGCCAAGGCTTATGACTTGCTAACATGACCAAATAAGACATATTGAATGATAGCAGTATCAAAAGCCTTCGAAATCGGCGAGCGATCGTGAAGAGAGTAATAAATGTAAAAAAAGCTTGCTAAATTTGTAAGGATAGAGATATTTAGCACTCGCTGCTTTCTACCTAAATTGTAAGGAACAGTGTGTGATGATATAATAATAACAATTTATTTAAAAGGCAACTGGTTAAAGATTTTATTTAAATAAACCAAATGAAATAATGCAACTGTTTAACTTATTTGATGTCTGCACGCATATGATATACACGCATTTTCCTGAATGGTTGGAGTCAATTATTTAGTGTAACACGCCTGACTGCCCTCGTGCCCGGACTTATGTAACAATGTGTCAACGGAAGTAGCAGCAGTAAGTACCTAAGGGCCGCTTACATGTTTTATAATATGAAAGTTGGTAACAGGCCTGGTAGTCCCCAAAGTTGGTTATCACAGCATGCCGTTAAAATCTGCATCATTCCGTCGTCCATTCCTAGGCTGGCGACTGTGTCCATTATTATCTTCGTCCATGTCTACACTCTTATCATACCTCTGTTGGACATGGTTCTCCTCTCAAAATGACACAATCGTCAATATCTAATTTGAATATTACAATTTACGTTTTTTATAATATATTATTATATTCAGTATTAAAACTTCCCTAAAAATGTACCTATATTATCTTTTATTTTAGTACAAACTTTATAAGATTCACAGGATTATTTAAGCCCCCTCTGACCCTTTTATATATTGTTATGCTGGCACCATGAAATATACTTTTTGATATTGTTAAAATATGAAAACAGCATATTATGCCATTGGTGATGTTTTCGTTATTATCAAAGGCTGTTAGCTTCGTGAGCTCCCATTGAGTAATGGGAACCGATTTCCACGGGTCAGCACCAGAGCTTAGTTCATCGATTATCCGCCTAATCACAGTTCTTTTACCATTGGTCGCGACACAGTTTCCATAACGCTGTAGGGAAAACAGAACTTTGAGAGTTAAACAATAAGGTTGAATTTTGTATACCACTGCTGTAAATTACGGGGTTAAATGTCGAATGATGACCACCGTGAACAGTTAGTTTTATTGCACGGCGCGGCGTTTCGGTACTGATGATATAATTTTGTTGCAAACGGCCAAGTGTCTGATCCCATTACGCCACCTCGACAGTGCGACCGTCGCGTGATTAGGAAATTGCCATTACTGTAAAAGTACCATTGATTTAAAGAGCGTGTGAGTATCGCAGGATTAATGATGTTCGTAAGGAAATTAGGTTTATTTGTAGTAATTATCTTAATTTGAAATTAACGTCTGCCCGTTATCCTATTAATGCTGAGTTATTTTAAAATTTCGATTTTGTTTTTCTAGAACTTGTCTGCATTTGTCCAAAGAGGTAAGAAAAGGAGTGTGGTACACCCCCGCGTTACACCTATGCGTTATATGTACATATTATGTATATCCTACCATGGAAAAGAGGATGTCTATTACCATACACCGCGATACTAATGGTAATTTCAAATAAGAACAATCCAGTAACACAATCAAGATATATGTATGTACTAATGAAATGATGTGTCTTTTTTGAGCAAAACGTCATTATAAATCGGCTGATTGACAGTTCCCGCGACGGGGAAGCCCCAGATATAGAGTTACACAGCCGGATGCATTTCATTTATTTCTCTCATGGCTTTCTCGATATACAAATGTACATTCATTTGAATTATATTTATGTAGCAAAATATTTGTATCGCGTAACGGTTTTAGAAAGTTCCGTCATTCGTGAACTTACTTATACTAAACCATAAAACACATACAATGATGAGCGGTATATTTGTACAAAAATGATCAATTTCTGCAAACAATACTTTGACTTTTACAGTTCATTAGTATACACGATAAAATTAATTATCATTGATAAAACAAAAGGAACATAAGAGTTATCATTAAACTGTAGGGTAATAAACTTATAATGTAATTGTTTAGAATTAATCAAAAAATAAATTCAAATGTGTTAGTTTTGGAATTGTTTATTCATTTTTAAATTAAAACTACAGTGCTAAATTCTTTAGTAAAACAATTGGGGAGAGGAAAACTGACATGATAAAGTAGCTCAAACGCTTTCATTTCAATGTTCTAAAGCGCGCCGTCATAACCACATCAAAGTTGATGTATCAAGACCATTTAATAGCATTAGTTCTCGTGTATTTATACACAGATCGGATATATATGGAGACAGGACGCCACTAAATTGGGTGAATGAGGTGTGACGGCGTCCCGGAAACACGTTTTGTAAAGAATTTATCAATGACAATTTGAACCTTGCACGTATTGTAATAAAGCGAACAAGTACACGCCATTTCATCATTTTAATATACCATTCGCTCACGATTTTGACCCTTATTATTATAGAGTGAGAGATTATGAATTGAGAAACAGAAGACTATAATAGGGAAGAGTTTCTTAATTCGAACATCCGGTGCCATACCGATCTGTAACTAATTATTCGTACCAGAAACAGGAGCTTGAACAAATTGCAGTACCAGAGCTCACCACAGTACAGTACACGATCGTTCCGGAAATTGTCTATCATAGAGTATTGTCTCTGTTAGCGGAGTCCATGGCTATTTGATTGTTGCTATATTTAGATCATACGTCTAATGAACAAACTACTCATTTTGCTTACTTTGTTCAATATATTTTGGGCAATAAGGAACGATATCATTATAATCGTCTCCATCATCATTATCAAAGCCGCCATTGTCTGCTTGTTTCAGTTCACTGCTAGACATGAGGTCTCACACCACAATTAGCCAATCAAAAACAGCAAGAAAAATTGTGTACTTAACAGCCACTGTTGAACAGCAGACACAATATTTTTGTATTATACGACGATATACAGGTACGCCCTACAAATAACAAATTATCATCGCTATATGTACGCCTGATCCCTATTACAAGTCTCCGCAAGTACTGAATAATAGATAACCCTACATGGAATAGTGCACTGAAAAAGCATATTTTGGTGAAAATTCAACGTGGAACAGATTAAATAAATTTTATGCATTGAATTGAGATAGGTGATAAATATAATAGATACGAACGTTTCGAGAAATATATTTATTTTTCAGAAGTAACTTAATTAAATGAAACACTGTTCGTTGCAAATATGGCATGAATATAAGCGTGAAGTGTGAACAATTAATGGCCGCGGACACGTGGACAGCCGGGAAATTAGGAAGGCTGCATTCATCAACAGTAATTGGCGGGAAATTGAAGGAAGTGGACGCACAGAAATGTCGCGTATATTGACTAATGTTGCGTTATAATCACACCAATTTTACTGGCCAGTGATGTGAGCATTTATACAAAAAAATAGTAGTACATTAAAAAAGTGTAGTCGTTTAAAAAGTGAGCAACACTTAAATTTTTTAAATTGATGGAATTAAGACGATTTTATTCTATTTGTAGACATCTATGAACATCGTGTGCCCAAGTACAAAATTAGGAATTAATATATCCCAATTAGGGGACTGACATTCAATGTAAGATATACATATATAGGCTATCTATTAGGCACTACGAAATTCCATGATGAAATGTTTTTACGACACAGTTCTAAGAATCCCAACACAATAGCAACCCTAACAGTTATACCTCAATGTTATTCCAGTTGGCGCCACAGTTGTGACGAACATGTAATAAAACGCCCCAAAATAGACATACTATTATAGACCGGGTCAGACCTGAGGTACACAATTGTAACAGAGATTACAGCTGTTGGAAAAAATGTCCTTCAACATATTACCTATCTCCTCCTAACTTTGTAATCATCGATACTTTAAGACATTATCGCACACGACCGGCTGCATTTTCATCCATAATAATAATAATATATTCGGATTGTAGAGATTATTAGAAAATTTTCATTATCATTTATATATTTTACCGATCCACTGTAGGACACTAGTTGTTGACTAGTTGGACACGGCTCTCCTGTTAAAATTAGAAAAATTAAAAGCATAGCCTGTCACATTTTTTTACATAGTCCACATATTTCTTATTTTATTATCAGCCAATAATATTTTAAAATCAATAAACCTATTGAATCATTCAACCCTGTCGGACTAGGAGTTGTCTCATCTCGCCTCATCACAAACACGAACATTGAACAAAAAACGGGCGCACGTGCTACTGGCTCTGCCAGGTGCACAGGAAGTAGACATAAAGACGTTCAGTGCGATGTGGTTCGACTTTTTTATCCTTTTTAAAAATTCCAGGGTTGTATAGCACTGTAGGGGTGGTAGGGAGATTAGAGGTAGAATTATGGGTAGTTTTTACCACACAGAAAACAGTTTAACACTTATAATGCCTCGCATTTTAAGAGATTCTAATCTTGCGGCTGTGTGATGAAATTATGATGTAGCCATTATTCGCAACATGTTTCTTGAACTCATTCAATCTCAATCGATATCTGCAGTTTTTAAAAAGAAACATCTAATGCTTTGTTACGTAATGTAGAGAAAAGCGTTTCTGTGGTTTGTTCTTCACTGTCTTTAATACACGCTGACTATCCTGGAAATGCTGCCTATATAACCTGCCAGTATATAAATATATACTTATATACATAATATTTTTATACCCAGGCACAGAAGAAAATAATTATATTAGGTGGGAATCGAATCCATGAGCACTGGCGCAACAGTCATGTTCACTAATCATTTCGCCAAAGGCCAGTCAAAGCATTGAAAAGTAACTAAATAGAAAAACAGAGGAACTAAGTACAGACAGAAGTACAAAGCTGTGTTCCGGCGCTGACCCACATCGCGCCGCACTACCGACTGGAACTGTTCAGGTTATTTATTGACTTTTAACGGGATTTATAGACCATCCGATGTACTACTGATTACGACATTGTACAGCTTATAATTTACGAGGCCGCAATCTTTTATTCGTTCAGTGTGCGTGCTTCCTTATTCTTCTGTAGATAACTGAAGTGACACAGTTTGGTAAGTTTCAAGTTTATGAACCGTTTGTATGTGCATCATTAGGATATGTTATATACACACACCTATATAATATCTTAGACGTACTTATACAGAATAGCATCTCCACTAAGCGAAAGCTATCGCTAATGCAATAACAAGCATCGTCTTGTTATTGCATCCTTCCACTTTCCATCCATTCCAACTAAAGTCCTTAACCTGTTACTATTGCCCAACAAAGGAGGATGACCTTCTGATCTTCAGTAAAAACAAAATATACTCACCCAGTGACTCTTCAATAAATTGACTGGCCTGTAAATATAAACCAAGTACTTATCCTGGCTAATATTTTTTCTGGGTGGAAATCGAATCCTTGCGCAACAATCAAGAATGATCCATCGGACTATTAAACTATGATGCGGGATTGATACTTGTCCTTCCAAACACAATATGAATATTATCAGCCCGTTGCTATCCACAGTTGGACATAGACCGCTCCAAGAGTAGGCTACCGAATTATATCTTTAGTTCTTTGTCTCCAGCCCCAACAAGCCACATTGAATATATCGTCACGCCAAAACACGTTCATAATTCCAGAACAAGTTCGCTTGAAAGGTTCTACGACAATCTTGAGCAGCTCACCGCCACTACTTTGCTCATGAACCACATACAATAAGAGTTTAATACTTTTATTTTCCAGATAATGTTGGTGTTTGTAGTGCTTTTGTTACATGAAGCTGTTGGGAGCAATTGTGCCCAATAACCAATGTTTGCTGAAGCCCGCAGCGGCGTGGCCAATTATCACCCAGCTGCCTAATTGACGGCCCGAGGAACGATAATTCAATTCCTGTTGAACCAATGAGACGCGTACGACTGATGTTCCGAACAGTGGAATAGCCGACGCTGAATTTTATAGTGTTTGCTTAATTTGTTTCATATCTTTGGTGCAGTTGTTAGGAAACTCTTCTTCTCATAAAGAAGACTTTAGGTTGAATTATGTGAGATATTCAAGAGACCTTAGCTTGTGTATGTAATAATGCAAGCCCATTATTAAATATAATAAGCCTGTATTGTATGCAAAATTTTAAAAGACAGTTTTATTTTATTTCACAGAAAAATCGCTTTAATTTCAACATGAAATTATAGGTATTTAACTAGTACAAATATACATCTTTAGATTAGTAATATTAAATTTTTTATCGAATATTATTTAATATATTTTTTTATATATGCGAAGAGCTGTACATCGAGCTCAGTAGCGTGCCATTGGAGAGACCTATGTCCAGCTGTGGACGGAAGTAGGCTAATAATGATGATGATGATGATATTTTTATTTTATCAAACTTCTTAACAAATGCACAGATTCACTTTTGAAGTATTGTGTTAATGACTTTGAAACAACTTTTTATCATAAATAATTTGATCCGTGTAAAAATAAAACGTTAACAAATAGCTACAAAAAGGGGAGTTCAACCGGTACTTGAGCTATATGAAGCGGGCAACACCGAAAAAGCATTCAAAGAACGCTTTGTTTCCAGCCTGATGCACTCCGCTCGCCGCACACTCCAAATAATCTTAAAGCAAGCAGAACGCTGTTGACAAACGTTCGGTTTCATTTATTTTTAAGGCGTTATAGGCAGAAGCGAATGATTCTTTAATTTGCCTTATTTAACATGTGACTATTCATTTATCACCCCCACGAAAGCTCTAATCAGTTAGGTACATTTGTTTTACCCACTTAAAGCCTCGCAATAAGGAGGTAGGTGGTAGTGATTTACAAGGTACCTTGTACATGTTTAATAATACTGTTTGTATTTTGTTAGCGATATACGTAAAACTATAGTTAATGCTTGTCACATATTTTGAAATTCCTTTTTTCTGTTTAACCTTGTTTTGCATATCATACATACATACATATATGTAGAAAAATACACAATTATTCAAATTAAAATGAGTATTAATAGACATCGTTTTGAAATGTATCCGCTCGGGAATCAAACCCAGGCCAGACTGAACGTTAAACCGGTATAGTGACCAATATGACAAATGGATCGCAAATTTCTAGTGCTTTCGAAACTAGTTCACAGAGCCTCGATATATTCCACTAAATAATTTCAAGTGAAAGTGTCAGTTATGTTACCATTACATAATAATTATTACTTGATTCTGCATAAAGAAAATGGAAATATTTAAATGCATTTATACAAATTGGATTTAAAATAATATGTGTGTAACAAGTGTGTTTTATTTAAATTTGTTGCAATAAAGATCCACTGTTCTGTTTCACAGAACATCGCCGGCCACGTCTTCAATAAGGCTTTGTTTAAAAAATAAAGATATTATAATAAATGAGACATTTATTCTGATAACAAGTGCGTACTTACAGTTATTTAAGCATGCAATAAGTACATTATATTGTCCAAGTACGTAAAAGGCCTGAGTTATTTCTGTTATTTTTTGGCAAAAATATATGTGGCCACCAAGTCTGTAGTTGAACAAAAATTACATCGATTATTCTTTTTATGTTTTGTGTTTCATAAACTTCACGCGAATATGGAATCAACAGTAAACAACATATCAAAAAGGCGCGAAAGGCCATCTTGTTAACAGAAAAAGTCAACTGAGTCAAGGCGTTCATTACAAAAGATTTAAGAAATGAAATCCTAAATTTATATTTATTATCTACTATTTTGCACTTATCGTGTATTTAAGTGAAAGGATGCAATTTGAAATAGTCATCCGAACCAAAAAATGAATTTACGAATGATTAAGATCCAAAATTTATAAATACAAATAAAATCATGATGTCGTAATGTTTCCAGACTAAATTTAGATGAGACAGCTACTTCTCCAATAATTCATACTCTGCCAAATAATTAACACAAAAACTTACGGGTTAGATACTATAACACAGCGGCAAGAAAAAAAAATTTGGGCGTTGACAATAGCGTTATGTAAAATCACTTCCAGGAGGTTTTTCTACGAATAATATTATTGTTATTGAAAGTTGAACAAGAATTGAAGCACATGTTGCATATTAGTTCGGCACACAAAGAGGGCGCCACAGTGCGCACACGCGCGTGCCCACGCCGACACATCTTCAGATCTCTTCCACATATGGTATTGTTCATGGGCTAGCCGCTTGCTAAT
>DWME01008972.1:0-11270 GCA_018244795.1 Parelbella ahira ahira
CCCAGAATTTTGCCACGCTGACTGCCTCATCACTGGCAGTCATTAGGTCTTCCTGGGTGCAGGTATTAGGGCACGCAAGGCACGATTTGAGGTGGTCCATCGTATCGTATTTATCCGTTTTAAATTTCTAGTCTAAATAGACCTAATCTAGATCTAACTAAACATTATTTTATACTATTAGTCGAAGTAAATGAACATTATGGCAAGCTTTTGTCTGTCCTCAAAAATAAGTTAATATGAGCTTAATAAACTTATTTTTATATTGCCGTTCTTCCTTAACAATAACTTACAAGTTATATAATATGTTTTATAACAACTATATTTTTTATTTACTATTACACTTTTTTTCTATTTACTTGTATACTGAATAGCTGTTTTCATAATTTGAAGACTTATTAGTTCATTCGTAAAGCTAAAACGTGATATAACTTACGCGTTATCGTGTGTTCACAGAGAGACATATTTTTTATCATAATCCTCTTAAATATACGATAAAGTCTAATACACGATGTAGGAAACGTGATATTTACAACATCATTATTCATCAGTGTTCCTAATATTAGTTGCTCCTCTCCATGTATGTGTCAGAGCTGATCAAGGTCTCAGGTAGTTAACTATATGGCAATCTGGGATTCAAGAACTATGTTTCATGTGGCGCTTAATTGATATTGAGATATTACAATATTTGATAACATCTCTAGTCGAGCGTCCTTTATTGTGGACAGTGACAGTACTGTTCTTGCACAGATGGCAGCACTGTTGTTTAGAGGGCGGCACCGTCGCATTAACAGTTTTTACAAATATTTGTCGTATTAAATGCGACCTAATTCAAACGTACCAGAACCAATAGCATTCCGAGAGGCAAGCAAAGCAATTGAAGCAAGGAATAACCGACGTTGTTTATAAACATCTAATGTTACGAATAGGTCATAAGGATTCTGACGCCTTACAATTGACGTTACTTTCTAGAGATGCGTATTGAGGATTATCGTGACAGTTGGTAATTGACATATCATTGATAATCCTTTGATGATGAACATGATTTTTATAATATATATTTATTTTTTACAATTAGTACGGTATTAGCGCAGTTATAAAACAGATTTTTAAGTTTTTTAAATAAATTGTGTAAATAATTTTAATATTGAATTGTTTCAGTTATCATTATTATCAACAAACCTTTTATCGTTCCACTTCTGAACAAGGTTCGCCTCCCGGAATGAGAAAAATAGAAGTCATAGGTACTCTGCCAAAGTGACCAAGTGAGGGTTGGCAAAACTTACAATTCTCAGAAAACATTATTAAAAATTTAGAGGTTGGTAACCTTTTTTTATGGAAACTGTTCTACTATATATGGAAGTTATTTTTATTTAAAAAATCCAGTTAATTAGCATATTGTTAATTTGCAGTTTGACAATTAAGTTCTAACCTAATCATACAATGCCGTGAAAAGTAGCGTAAAATTACTGAACAATTATTACAATGTCGTTACTAATGTTTAAAATAATGGCAACATTAGTGACGTCATATGAGTTACAGTTACAAGAATAGATTAGACGAGTTATTGAACGAATTATTAGTAGTTATATAAAATTATTAAATAATAAAATAAATTTACTCTATAAGGTACCTGGCATTTCGAAATGTATACGTAAAAAAGGCAGTTGAAGGCAATTAAAGCATGTTTTCTACTCGATTGTTGCTATTTTCTAGCAAAAATAATATAATATTCTTGAATGACAAATTGATCACGCTTAGGTTACTAAGTAGTTTTGAGATAAGTATAATTATGTAAATAAAAATATCATTGTTCTTTGGTGAAGAAGACACATACTTGAGTACTCCTACTCCTACATTTATTATACACACATGATGTACATACGTTTTTGTACCGATATATTCTAAAAGAATTTTCCTAAATAACATATTAACGGCAGTATCATAAATTATCGTCACGACAGATCCCTTACGGGGTAGGTAAAAGGAATCAGTCTAAAACATCTTTATTGTCACGGACTAAAGTGTCTTCCACGTTTAGCACATCATATAGTCACGCATTTAAAAGTACATTACATTATGTATATAAAGATGATTCAAATTATTTATCATTATCAGACATCACGTTGTTGCATCATCGAAAGTAATGTAATTAGTCAACGATTAGCGAACATGGATTTTTATCTATTGAAATTATTGACTGTAATTTTTTTAGATTACATCAACAAGGCAAATGATTTAATGTATATATGTACATATGTGTATTTTTAGTAGGAAATTATGTTAAATTTAATTTGTAAGTAAATAAGGCTTTAGGACTGAGGCTAGCAACATAATGGTAGCTCCTTTGATGTAAATGTCAATAGGCGACGATGACCACTTGCCATCCGTCTGTTTGTTTGCCATGCTTTTTAATACAAAGATTTTTTTTTTATATTTTCTAATTATATAGGTACAATAGTAAAATAAAACATGCAGTTCCATGTCAAATACCCTGATCACTATTGCCTAGCCGCGTTCGGCAAAGTTTTTATGTATACCTGCGTTTGCCTTCCGAGAAATCGATTTAAAATTCTGGATTCAAAAGTGACCGGAATATCTCAGGATATAAGAAAGAGCGTGGCAGGTGGGTAAGGATAGATAGAGATAATGGGCAGTCGGTTGATTATGCCTGCCTCGTTAGATATCTGGGGTGACGATGTAATAATAATAATAACAGGAGATAGAACTATATCAGAATGATCATAGAGCTTCCGTTTTAATTATAATGATGTGATAATATAAAAGGGAGTTGCCAATATGGATGGAAACTGTTTATTTACGTGTGGTTGTCATTCATTATTTGTTCCTATGTAACAATCTGAAGTCATTGGTACAAGGTTGTATTTAATTCCTATTTACATTCCCTTTCCAGTCAGCTGTGGTCGATGGAGAGGTGTAGTAGGTAAATACTTTATTGTATTGATTCTATACACACATATAATAAAATACATATAAGTATGTACACATACATACACCCTTACAGATACGCATGTGTTAATTTAACATTCCTTGCTGCACCGTAATTGATTAAGCTTGTCTATATTGACAACAAACAAAACTGATTGCCACCTATGTAAGTGGTTACTGAAGCTCATGTGTATAATTTCAAATTATATTGACGATAAGTGGAAACGTGTTTGTAGTGTCTGCCATCAACACTCCTCAACCCGGAAGAGAATGTGTCCATACTTCGCGGTAGAACTACGAGTGAGTCACAGCCTTTTTTTATATACAGAGGGAGGCGATACATAAAAAATATATTGAAAGATAATTCTAACGATTTTAACAATTGAATTCAACAAGGCGAGTTCTTTTACTATTTCTGTGATTGTAAATAGTTCCAGCATTGACTTTTTGTGTAAGCAATAATAGTTTAATCTCTTTTTTTTTGTAATTCTTGCATTGTTGTGGTGGCATAGTAGAAAACGTTATTCGGTTAATTATTAATTCCATTGCGGTTTGCCTTCCCCAAGTGTGCCACAACACCTGATCATCTCATCCAGCCGCTACCACCCGCCTTCTTAAGATCATCCCTCCAGGGAGCCGGGGGTCGACCCACAGTACAGGAAAGGCAGCCAGTCAGTGAGTCAGTCAGTCAGGCAGTCTAGCAATGGAACGGAGGAGGCTGACATGATGATGATGATGATAGAGGTTTGCATATATTGTATTTGTAACACACCTCAAAATCATTGTTTTACGATTATACGTAAACGAAGTTTTGCTTAAATGTAAATAAAAGCATTATACATTACTAACATGATATCGTCACGCCGGGTTCCTAAGGGGTTATCACAGAGCACAGAATACTGTACATCTCTACCCTTACAGACCTGACGTGACCTTCCACATTCATAAGTATGTAAACACATGTATGCATATATCCTGTATTCTAATGTTTTAATTTAGATATATCTGAGACTTGGCTAGCTTTCACAGTCTACGTTGACACCCAAGGCGATGACTTTTAATAAATATATTTCTCGTCCAAGGATCGAGGAAGTAGAGATAGACGACACTAACTGACAATCTAGGACTCTCAGAGTTTTTAAAAGTAAAATACGAGTAGTTCCATTTTTCTTTGCAGTACCTAATAGTTTAACGGACGATATTATTAAATTGTCGACCCTTATGTTATTATTAACTTTCAAACTCATATTTGACCTTCTACTCAACACTTATCTATCTTACGTTTATACAAAGTACATTTTGAAAATCTTTTGAATTTTTTTAAAAATATGAAGGCAATCATAAATAATGACTATTATTACAGTAATATATTAGATATTATATCGTCACGTCGACACCTTGTGGCGTAGGCAGAGAGCAGAGAGTGCCATACCTCTATCCTTCTACACTTGACGTATAATCCTACATTTTGTCACTAAAATAAATTAGCATATTGCTCCGATCACCTTTAATAAATACTTCAGTGTAATTTTAGTACGCTTTTTGCCGTTCAATAAATTATCTTTGACAAACAGGAAGTATCGTTAGGCTATTATTACAAATGTCTGGTGTATTTGATATTTCGTTCTAACACGAGCAGATTTATATTTCACTCGCTTCTATTGTTTTATACCTATTTATTTTCATTGGGTCAGTTATTATGTCAAATTGGACAGCCAATAGATTGCAAAAAGATTGCAATCAATTATTTAAATTTTACGTGTTATTTTTGGTGACGGAAGACAAAGAGTTTGAAAGAATAAAAATAAGTTATAAGTCGCCGAAACGGCAATGTATGTATATTTAAAGAGAATAATGTAGGCAGAAGAAAAATATCAGATATGTATAGATAGAGATTTACTATTAGGCGCTTTCGTACCCCGTAAGGAATCCGGCATGATGATATAATAATAATTACTTATTATTATATTATACCTAATGGCGAAGAAATATAACCAAGTTCAACGGAAGAACTTCTCGAGATGACAAGTGAGATATTTATTTAAACACGGATTTATTCTGGAAAGGTCAGCGGCCGTATTTATGAGTAATTTTCCAACATGTGAGTATTTTTAAAAACTTTACCACACTGGAGAGAATATTATTAATAGGAATAGTGTAATCCAACGTTCCTTACAGAGTAGACGGAGCATCGAATGCCAGATATCTATCTATCCTTACAGAACTGATATGTTTCCTCTACTTTTATCACTCTCATCGCATCACGCCGGTTTCGGAGACTTTCGGTTTCCAGAGATTATGACAGAACAAAATTGTAAAAAGACTCCATTAGAAGTAGAACATGAAGAATATTTCTTTGTTTGAATTTTTCGGTAAATCGGATCAGCCGTTGAGATTCGAACAAGAATTGTTTGGATCGATTCAAATTTTAAATCGATCTAAGTAATTTGTTCGAATTTTAAAATAATTTTCGTCAGAACAGCGACATTACTAACATTGTGGTAATTCGCTTACGAGGAATAATTGTCTTGTTTGCCATCGCCGCAGTTCACGCATATCTACCGTTCGGAAAGCGACCAATCGTGCAACTTTCACGATTTCACGTTTATACGTCTTTTTACACGCATGTATGCTTTATACCTAAACTAGTTAGAGAGCATATTATATTGTGTATTTTTATTACATATTTAATATCAAGTACATTTTTTAACACATTGAAGAGTTGTTTTAATATGATTCTGTTTATCTAAAATTTAAATTACTTTGTAAACTTACTGAACGACGTTGTTATGGCCTTATTACTTTTATCAAGTTATTTTCACGCTCAATTGATCTAAATAGTGTATAGTAGGTGCTTAGTTGTTTATTGTTAGTAACATTCCAACTATGACCTTCAATTTGATGATTGACGCAGCAAAAAAAAAATTCAATTGTATGAATATGTTTAGTTATGTACTTTAGTTAGTACCTATATAATTAAATTCAATAAAATAACAGAAACTTATGTTACCGAACGATGTGTGCGTGGGCGGGACAAAATGACAAGCAACATATTTACTGACGAATTTTTTGTAGGAGTTTTTGCCCAAACGAAATGAATTGCCGCAAATATGCTCTCTTCTAGGGAATGTTGAAAAATCGTGATGGTGGAGGAAAGTATTGTATTCGCCTAACACAATAGTTGTATACGTTGTGCGGCCTCAAGTCGCTTCAACAAACGTCGGCCGACCGGCCGCGAGACTAATGTTCGCGATAAACGTGACTATAATGAATGTATGAATAAGCATGTTGTTATTTTCAGTTTCCGTGAAATATAACAAAGCCAGATCTAAGTAATGCATACCAACGTAACAATACATTAATTGATGTATTTTGTTACTTCAGTAATAAGTATTTTAAGCGGATGAGGTATGCGAATAGGTTAGAATTACTTACCACATAGTGCTGTTCCATATTCCTTCCAATGCGAACGAGTTTTGGCTGTCATTGCAAATGATTTAGACTACTAATACAATAATTTGATATTACTGGGCGTTTTGGAATGAGATTATCTTGAGCACTGATTTGGTTTTATAATATAAAAAAATACTATATAATATAATTCGAACCCATGGTAATAATATAAATAGTAACGGAGTAATATACCTAACTAAATATCACAACAATAAAAATATTCGATCTAAAAATTAATAGGTAGGTATTTAAGAGAAACGTTATAACCGATTAGGCTTCATTTTGGAAGGTTTATGTGTTATTTGTTTGCTGGTACATAATGCGAGAAAGCGCACAGAGAGTGTTAACGCGGCGACGGCGAGCGAACAACTGAACAGAGTGGCGTCGGGGCGAACGAACTAATCGGATCGCGTGGAGTGGAATGGAATGAGGCAAAACGGCGCGGGCGCACGCTTTTGCTCCTTGTTTATCGGTCGACTTAGCTCGTCGGCGTGCTGAGTAGCTCTTGTACCGATAACGAGAAGGTCGATATCACCGACGCATGTGGTGACGCGCCTCTGCTGCGACCATGCGCTCTTCGCATTAAACTCCACACACCCAGAACCGCCCTGACTACGAATATTTGTAGAGACACATGTATTTTTAGTTCGTACTCCCTAAAAATAATAATGACAATAGTTAACTCCACGCGGGCTGTCGCAGCGATAGCAGATCTGTGTATCCCCTACATTCATTGATAACACCAGGCAAGGAGCATTATACAATTCAATATGTAATAATTGTTCCTGAGTTGAGTTTTACAGCTTAAAATATTCCAGTTGCCTGTAATATTATATATTGCAAATAGTTTTAGTTATTTAACTTAAGCCTTTCCCGTTAAGCTTTATAAAGTCCATGCACTTTATTACGTAGTTTTTGCAACATTGTTTCCAACAGAACCATTATGATATGATAAAATTTATTTTTCGCGATAACATATCAAGTTTACGTCATAGAACAATATGACTAAGATATTGTATTTAAAAAAATGCATTTCCATTGTAATTTAAAAATAATTGTTTTTGAAAGAATTGAACAAACTTGGGCTAAAACGGACAGGATGCTCTGTAAGAAGACTTGCCTTCATCTGCATTTTATAAATTTGATTTATGCGTTTACGGTGAATGTATTATAATACGAAAATGTTAATTAATTTTTATATAATTATGTTATAGTTCTAAAATGCAAAGCTTATAAGAAATAATATATTTGACTAATATTAATCTTTTTCAAAACTTTAATTAAAGTTTGATAAAGTGACTCCCATTGAGTTTAATATTAGTATTGCTAAGAATACACAATAATTAAGACAAACTTAAACGAAACTTACTAAAATTTAATATAAAACCGAAATGGGACAAACTATAGTTTTTCTATGGTTATCTGTGCATGTCCTTTGAAATGTTTGTAAAATACTGTTAGCACAATATTTGATATCATAATCAAATACTGCAGTATGTGCTTACACAGTGAGGTAGTGTGATGTGTGAGTGACAGATTACCGAGAAGGATGACATAAAGTAAATTTGGTAACAATCACCCAGTTTTCACGACAACCAATAGTGTCATTTCATACATAAATGTAGATGTAACAAAATCCCTTTGTCTTTACGGCGGTTGCAGATAAAAAAACCACCAAAATTTTATTGCAGTAAAATAGGAAAATTTATGTGGTTTAGCGGTTGATATTTTGTTGCGTTTCTTCCCCTTAAAAATGTGGAATGTCGATATGTGAAAGTATATCGGACAGAAATGATTAAGACAGGCTGAGAATTATAATAATGATAAAGTGACAACATCAGTACCAGTACCACGATTCAGTGTGAATTTTGCCTTAAGTTTCGAATTATGTTCCATAACTGGCTCTGTATTGATTAAAAAAGGCTCAGTCACACGTGCAGTAATTTGTACGAGTTCTGTAAAAGATTTGTAAATATGAAATACCCGTAGAATTGTTATTAGTTTCATTAATATTGAAAAATATTTGCCTTCCCGGAGCAATATATACAAAAACTCATAGAACGAAATAAAATACTATTAACGTTTATTGCATAAATATATATATTGTCAGTTGAATAAATGATCTGATTTAACGATTTTATTCGAAATTCGAGAAATTTCTAACGAGATCAAGGGCGATCTGCTTATGAAAATAAATTTGATATATTATTTTCATTTTATTATTTAATTTTTTTAATGATCTAAAATTGTTCGCTCGTATCGTACAAGTGAACATTCATCTAATGGACGACGTGTTTCGATCTATATCGATCTTGTATTTTAATTATAGATCTTATTTCCGCTACGTAAATTGTGCTCTAAATAAATGTCAGCGTTCAACGTCATATATATTATGACTATGTATATAAGTCTCGGTACTTATATATTTATCAGAGTGCACGTATGGAAGGAATGAGGAATAATATGATAATAATAATCACTTAAGTTTAGACTTAAAGAGACTATAACCCCTGTTTAATCCGATAGGTGCCCCGGATCAAACAGCGGAACGTTCAAGGGTTGATGGCGGGAAGTGGGGATTTATTTTTAATAAATTCCCCACGGAAAATAGTAAATATATATTATAATAATAAAAATGTATTAATCTGCATGTATATCTGTTTGGTTTTATTTAACCATATATTAATTAATGTATGGTTCTCTTAAATTAATAAGAAATCGTATCATCAAATTCAAAATGGATTAGGTCGATAGATGATGATGATGTATGAAACCCTAAAGAACAAGAAAAAGAAAAGCGTCACCTATTTCTTGTTCTTCTGTCTGTCTTGTGCCGTTTCGAAACAAGCGTTTCCTGTTATTGAGATTCTCTCATTATGCCATTTATTGCTTAACCGACCTCTTCCTTTTACAGTAAAAGATTATTCCAGTAAATTCCAATTATGTCTGCCTTTTGCCGTTCTAAACTTTCTTTTTATTGCGATTATCTCGTCTTCTCATGAGTTCTTTGACTGACCTCTCCCATTAAGTTATTAAACCATTGGCAGTGTACTATTATTTTAAAGATATTGGAAAAAATACATCTACCGTTACTTTGGTAACGAATCGTAGAGCAGTATTTTCGTTCTGTCTCTTACTTACCCAGTTATCTTCTCTTTTCTACTCTGTATCTGGATGCATTTTGGCTCTGACTTATTTAGGCAAAATACTAGATTAGGCGGGGAAATATTCCTGAGGTTATTGCCGTTATAGAAACACCAAAACGTAAAGGCGTGATTGTAGAAGCCTGTAAGGCCTCAAGTTTTCTGCAATTTCTGTTAAAATGGAAATTGTTAAAATGTAAACCTGGAATTAGAAGAATGTACCGCCGTTATATATATTACATCGCTACCATAGAGCATATTATGTATTATAACACTTTGTCCTTCGGTTTGATGAGTGGGGGTTAGCGTACGTGTAAGTATATTGTATATTCTCTCAATTTTCAAGAATGGCAACGACTTTGTGACTAGGCTCGAAATCAGTCGCAGAGATCTATGGGCGGCAGCAACCATTTGTGACTGTACTCGTAACATTCTCGCCTTCCACGATATTCATTTAAAAAAATTAAACTTAATAATAAGACTTGAAGTGATTTATTTCGTCAGAATTTCATTTACCGAAACCATTTCTTCCTATCTGGAACTGATTGACATGATACTGAACATCTAATAATAATACTCATAATTTTTTACCAACGTGAATATCAGGACCTAACCACGTGCTGTACACGAATGAAGTTTTGACGAAACAACTTATTATCTTAATACCAGCATATCGGAAAATTCACACTAAGTGTCCGAAAACAATATGAAGTGTACATAAATATATTTTGCGATAAAAGAACGAGGAATGGGGTGTGTTCATATAAACTACATGAAGCGAATAATACACCACAGAAATAATACTTAACTAGAGGTGCAATCGAAGTCGAAATTGGGCAATAAATAATTAACGAAATTTTATGTTAGAATGACAAGTTCTTATGTCAAAGACTAAATATCTATAAATCGCTGCTCTATGCTATCGGGTGGCCGTAAACTATTATGTACAATGTGTCTGATATTGAGATTTCTATTTCCATGTTAATACACATATAGATTGCTATTTCTTATTACAATGATGGTGTTATACGTGACAAACACAAATAGAGGAATCTACAGTATTGTATGCATCAATATGTATTTTCCTTTTAACAATAAAAGTATATTAACAATACTTTTAACATTGTATATTATCAATATCTTTACCATTGTATGTTATGAATATTCTTAACAATGCTTATTACCAATATCCTTTAGAGAAGATAGGTGGGTTTGGTAAGGATGTACCTGTGAGACAACTCCACCCGTTACTATCGCTCAGTAGTACTTCTTGTAATATTGTGTTCTGGCTTACACACACTAAAGCGTGTAGCGTTTCAATTTAGTCTTTAGCAAATGCATTGGTGGTTAGATTGTCCATGTATATTGGCTACTGCTCTTGGGTACAGAATAAACGTTAGGTCAGCAATTCAAATTTTAATGGAAAGGTTTCCATTTTTAAACATATTTAGATACAATTTGTTTTAAAATTCGAATTTGAAACGAATCGATTTATTTTTTATTTGAGTAAATTTAATGGTTAAGTTATGAAACTAAATACTAAATGCTATTTATTTATGCCATAGGTTTTATAAATTCATTAAATATTATTACTGTAGCTGGTCAGTTTAATTTATATTCTTAATTTAAAATTCTTTCGAGTTTTAATTTTTTCCATCTACCATTAGCACTCATATATAAAAGAAACAGGTTTTAAATACATATTATTATAAATGCTAATGGTAGATG
>DWME01008973.1:0-11269 GCA_018244795.1 Parelbella ahira ahira
TAAAATAAAGGATTTTGTGACGGAGGAGTTAAGTTTTTGGTCGAGTACATATTTCGGGACCAGGAAATCTTACAAAAATATATGAACTTCGCGGCAGACAACATTTTCCGATAGATTAGAAAATCCACTATCATAAAAAGAATAAGTGGTGACGAGAAAGCTTTATATTTTTTTTTTCAAACTTGAGCGAATACCTAATCAAAATGTAGGTTAAAAAGAAGAACAACCCACGTAAGTTTCTAATATTGCATATTATACTATTTTGGTTTCACGTTCGACAGTTTTTATACATTCAGTCTCAAATACGAAATCTGTTCCATTCGTTCACTCGTTCAGTGACATGCATAGATAACGCTAGTTCAGTGAAGTGTTGAGTGGAGTGAATCAACATTTTCTATGAAGTCGCTTTCACGAAATGGAATTTTTGGCAAAGTATTCGAATATTTTTACATGGAGTTTGCTCCTTGATAGTTTCAAATGCTTTTGCTAATATATTCGTGCAACTAGATGAAAGTGTTTAATATGTCATTCAACAGTTGAATATAGAACACGTCGTTCGATTTTCAAAATGAATAGATGTTTATTTATAAGTAGGTACTTTATACTCGTATAAAAAGCAAATATTTTTTCACACGAGCACACGTGTTAAGTTTCAAATCATCCGATTAATATTTAATATAACGGTTATCAAGATGGTTGCCATGGTTTGTTTTCCGACCGGTACTGAATTATTTTTAAGTCGTCGTTAACGTCATTATAATTCCACGTTTACAAAATTGGTAAATAAATAAAGGCGATTATCCTTTCTATTTTTTACATTGTAATAATTGATGTTAGTTACAGTTAGAGTTGTGTTTGTTAACCTGCGTTTGCCCAGCGTGGTAGACTATGATCCTTATATTTCTCGTACTACGAAGTAGTCGTGTGATCAAGTGAACCATAAAATGGCTTGATGGTGAAGTAGATTAATATTTCAACTAACTCAGCTAACATTCTCTCCTATATAAAATGTGATATTACTCGTATATTAAGTTTTATTTGAAGAACATTTCGAAATAGACGACAGTATGATGAAAATTTTGTATAATGTTTAAGTATGGCTATAATAGAGTTAAGTGTAGAAAAATTTCCGACGAGCGTTTTTGGGTAGAGAATAATGTGTGAGCACATCACTTACTTGTACTCATTTATGCCTGAAATTGTGCATTCGAATTTCAACTTTAAGTTACACGATACTCGGTCTATTTTATCTTAAACGTAATAACCACCCGCGGTGAACGTGAGCTTTATAAGAGTAATACATTCTCATATTTATGAGAGGGACGATATGGCTAGTCCCTGGTTCCCATATCCACAAGTTTCCCCACAAAATTTCTAATCTCACCTGCTTAAAGTTATAGCGATAGAGAGAAAAAAGGGTTCGTAAAGGTTTTTAAAGCCCCAAAGGCAAGATACCATTTGGAAGACAAAGGAACGATTCAGTACCTACTTTATCTTTTAATGTGTCCCAAAATCGTAGGCTTTTTTGTGTTGCGCCTATTTATGAGAAATTAGTTGTTTGTTAACGGTGAGGAAAACTAATAAAAAAATATTATTTGTTATTACTTCTCTATGGGTATATCCTACCATGGAAAGAGAGAGAAGTGACAGGGACGGATTGGTTTCTAATTCCTGTCTATTCTTTCTGTTTCATATATTCTTTCATGGGATTGAGTTCAAACAATATTTACTATCGATCTGAAAATTAAATTGGTAATATATAATGTCTTATAATGTCTACCTACCATAAGACATAAGGCAGTGCTGTTTGGCATTTACAAATAGGAACAATTGTAACATTCCCAAGACATAAAGTGAAATGTTGAAACACGGACGAGTCAACCCCTGAATAGTTGTTCCCGGTCGGACCATCGTTTAGAAACAAGATGAGCCGTGTTACCATATCGTCGGCATTTATACCGTAATGTTGAAATTACGCAGAGTATATTGCAGGGTCCTTCCCTGTTTTCGTCCCCAGGGAAGAGACATATGCAATGTAGCCCGAATTATTTTTTGTCCTGTAAAATATTATTTTATCGCGTGCCAACCCTAAATTCCCTATACCTTAAAATCGACACAAGAAAAAGCATTAAAACAAGACATTTAAAAATAGAACATCGTAAAAAAAATAAGCCACTTACGAAACGAAAAATGACGCAGAATTTTCAACTATGAATGTTTATTTTATAACTGATTTTATTAAACTCGATATGTTAAATAAATGCTAATTTATAGAAAATGTGTTTATTATCTGAGTGTTGTTATTATTCTGACTGCCTCGTTGGTCGAGTGGTTGCAAGCGCGACCGCCTATCGGGAGGTCACAGGTTCAAATCCGGGTCGGGTACTATTGGATTTTTCTAATTTAGAATTTCTAGCAGTGACTTGAGGTCCGGGTTTGTGCCCGATGTACGGTAATGGGCTCATCACCTATTCCATGGGACTTAGACGCAACTGATGTAACGTGGGAATGTTTTACACTCCTCTTCCTACTCCTTCGGGGATTACAGTCGTGATTTTAAATTACATTTTGTTATTATTGTTTAGGCTTATTTACAAGTTATTAATAGTACCATGAATGTAAAGTTTTATTCATATGAGTTAATGTCTTAATAACAAGGTTTCGTTTGTATAATAAATAGTATTTGGATTAGGTGTAGCTGAAAACCAATTGTAACCAAACTAAGAAGGCCTGGTAAAGCGAAGGCTTCCCTTGTTTAATAGAAAATGTGAAATTACAATGTACCATATCATTACCTTTTAAGCATAGGAGTTGCTTGATCGAGAAATACCCAACGGAATGTCAAAAATAAACTCCGCACGAGTATTTGACCGAAATGCTTTACAAATTTTATTTTGAAAGTAAAATTTGAAATTTGCCAGGCGAAGCAGTGGCGTCGCATTTGCTCTGAGGCACCGAGTAGACGCTTCTCTCCGATGCCATGCATTTGGAATATGGACAAAGTGATAAGCGAACGCGCACAAAACAAATAACAATAATAATGACATAATTAAGAAAACGTTCCAGAAATCGAATTGGACAAATGACATTTATGATGCAGAAAACAAAATTTGGTATGTTTGTTAGGAATGGTGTGTACGTGCGTGTATACATATACATATATCAATCATATAAAAAAGTAAATGTTGATTATAAAAACACCCAGTGCATAATGCAGACAGTTTTATAGAAAACTGCCTGAATTTTGGAATAATATTTATTGGCCCGTGGCAACACCGCACGATAACTGTCAAATAACTTATGAGCTGGCAACTGATAGCATTTATCGGTGTTTTTGCCTGTGCTTGAATATTTGCATTTCAAAGCTCACAGGTACGAAGAAGTTCTTTGTCTCCACAGGTTCATCGTGGTATTTTTTAAAGAGCGTTGTGTCTTTTTCCCAAGTGTCATTCAATTAAGCACGACTATCATAATTCTCAGATTTTATCAAATCAATTCTCAGTTCTCTGGAAACTTGGAGCGTTGCTTACAAAAACGTGGACGTACGTTCGTGAGAACATCTTATTTAAGCTCAAGTGAGCGTGATGTTTCTCGAAGTCCAGTATACGTTTTCTAATGGAAATAGCTTCATAGTACTACCTTGATAATATGATATTGGTACACTCAGAAACGTAATGAATTTAGATGTAGAATGAAATACTATTGAGATATAATCATCCCTGAGATTTCATCACCAATCATTTAACCATGTAATGTTAGGCACGTGTTTCTTAAAAGTAGGAAATTTTAGATAATAATGTACTAAGCTGTCATTATTGAATTGATTGCTGATTAAAAGATAGTCTTCCGATGCCCTATAGAACGTAATGGTAGAAGGCCCACAAAGTGTTTCCAGAAAATAATTTCGTTTGAAATACTCCTTAAGTATTTCAGCGAATGCTACATGTATTTAATTTAAAAAATGAGCGTACCAAAAATCTATGTATAGGTTGAAGTGTAAACGATGACACGAAATCCACAATTATCACAGTAAATTTATTACTACTCTTAATAAATCTGCAGAAAAGTTTCATAATAACACTAAAATCAATTCAAAATTACTTAATTAATTTCGCGAAAGATTGACGGACTGTAAGAGATGGAGACATCGTTTGGCATTCGTGCAAATGAAATTCGCAAGGAACTATCTCTCTCAACTAAAAATCCCGAGAAAGAACGCAAATACGATTTAATTTCTTTTAGGAAAAACTCATTTTTGTGTAGTTAAGAACGAACACCTATTTATTTTGATTTCTAATGATTAATGCATGAAGCAGAGCGGCATTGAAGAGCGTAGGTTTTAATTTATGTAGTATTAGACATATTAAAAAACAGGAATGATTCTACGTGAGTCGTAAGGAACGCACGATCCGCGTTGGGTTTTAAATTAGAGGTAACCCTTATCACGCATGCGTGGGTGTAGAACTAGGCCTAGGTACGCTCGTAGCATTTACCGGTACAACTTCATTTTATATTTGCATATATTAGTCTTGAATCATTTAAATTTTATACTTCCTTTGTTCTGCATGTGACTCTGTGCTATTAAAACGTTAGACCACCTTAAAAATGATATCATTGTACAATGCTGTCAAGTAATGAATAGTAAGTTTGGTAGGTACCGTACCTATATTTTAAATTTTGTGTATGTACATATATTGTTATTTTATGAATTAGTAATAGTAAATTAAATATAGATTTATATCGGTTAATAATACTAATATTATTATTGATATTATGTACAATCTACCACTTCTAGGCTAAAGAAATCATGATTTGCGCGACTCTAAATGGTCGTTAGAAATTAGCATTGTAAAGAAATACATTTACCTAACAAATATGCAGTGAAAACATATTTATGACGCTTTGATGTAAACGTCACAGCCTTTACAACTCGGAAGTGATAATGAATTACACTTAAGGATATGTCCCAGAGAGAAACAGACGAAGAAAAAAAAGAAGAACCAGACACGTCTGAATAAACTTCACAACACAAATATTTATTCTGGTCGTTAAACCTTGACGATATATTTTTCGTGGATTTTCCGGAACTATATTTTCCCTTTATCTTTCGCCTCCGCAACTAACTGGCCAAATAATAAAATTTTATGATCCTTAAAGATCACGCATTAAATGACTTTCGCACTTGGATTTCGTTTCCTTTTCCTTTTTTGTTTTTTTATTTGTTGCTTTAGTTTTAACAACGTAACTTATCTCATCACCCGGCGATACTGAACTTAAGGTTTGCGGAGATTCAATCTTAATAAGGGCAAATATCGATCTATTTTGTCGTCATTCTAATCTTACCATTTTTGTAACCTCATATTATTGAAACGATTTTAAATGACCAATTGCGCTTTAAAAACCTACAGTAATAAACAGGTAACCAGAAAAGTAACAGACAGTATAATATAAAAAAGTGGGCAGTGTTTGTAGCAGTGGAGTTCTTCGTCGGTATCTTATAAAACCATATTTTTATATTTAAACTTTTTTTTTTATGTTTCACCGTCTGTGGTTAAGACCTTACTTGAAACAGATTCTCGAAGAGTGCCAAGACTAATTGGTGTGGATGAAACTACCAAAACTCCTGACATGTGTGTACGGTGACATAGATTTGACTATTTGGACAAATTTCCAATAATTGCAGAGTGTAGAATATACGCAGAGATAAAATGTCGCCATTGACGCTTAGATGTTTTTAATTAAGTGGTAAGAGATTTCAGAAGATTCTTACGGCATACAGTTGTATTTGGACTTTCCGCATTTATAAGTAACTCATAACATTCGGCCTGATCTGTATAAAGTCTATTACAGTACTGAAATTGTTCTCCCACGGCCAAAACGTTCACCGTTGTCTGATTTCATCAAAAATGGCTTAGTAAAAATTATTCCGTAGCTCAATGCAAGCTGTTGTTTAATAAACATTCACTTTACGAGCCAGTGAATTGAAACAAGTCGTAAAACGAAAATCGACCGGGCAAAAGTTAAGCCCTTCGAATTTATGACCCCCGGCAAGTGCTTGTAAATACTGATGGACTTTAAAGATGCAATAAATACGTTATTAGCTTTCAACATACTAGAGTAATGTTTTCAGCTACGCCTCATGCGAGCTATTTGATTGTGAAGATATCTCCGCTTTTACAGTGAATAGCAACGACAGGGAATTAGTTTTCGTGTTGAACGATTACTACAAGCGTAAAAATATGCTAATGTTTCGACCTAGTTTCGGAGGGCGCGGTCCACCAATCATTTGAAACAGCTGATCACAAGATAGTCATTGGACAATAATTTATTAGATTAAATTCCTTTCTTTTTCTGATGCGCCCTGCTTACCATGTAAGGGATGGGACGTGAAGATATATACTTATGTAAGTTATTTTCTTGTAATATATTAAATGCCGATGCTGAAATACCAAAGAAAATCTATCCAACGTAATATTAGAAAAGTATATTTGATATACGAGCATGTGTGACTTTGATGAAACTAGAAGAGGTTAAAAGAATTTGCCGGGAGCGTAGGCGGTCGCGGTAAACCTTAGTTTTACCCACCTCCAAAGAAAACAGGCATGACAATGTGTACGAGTCTGTACTCTTAAATACCTGCTGAATATTCCGAGAAAATAATATGAATGATTCTATAATTTGATTTGTATTGTGATACAGGACAAATGATAGAATCATCCTCATAAGTATCCACGAATCCTACTTTCTTGCGCGTCACGTGTATTCATATTACGTTCAATTTATTATAATTGTGATTATCATTATTTGTAAATAATATCAACATTCATCTAGTAAAACATTGTAGTATAATATTTTGTCTTTTAATCCATACTTTGTTAGATAACAGTCAAGATAAGCAGTATAGGTACCAATGACATACGTTGCTCAAGGATTTTCCGTTTTTATGATGAATATTATAAGCATTTATTACAGAAATATGGGCTGTGTCAATCATGAGTTCCGTATATAACAGCACGGAGCCAGGTAACTGGCACTTTCAATGCGGACTCGAGTCACGGGCGGAATGTCAAGAGGGGCTAAGTGTAAAGTAATACCAATTTTTACGACGCCCTCGCCCGGAATTCCGATGAGGCAGTAAAGGAGTTGGAATACTTTGAGCCTTTAATTGATGCGCCATTTTCATGATGTGCACCTGACTTTGGTATACGGCGCACTCATATTTTAAGCTCTTTATTCTGATGTACAACCTGAACTCCCACGTGTTTCCTAACCAAAAAGGTTTTTTTTTTAATTTTGTATGTTAATGTCAATGGTGACATGTTTTGCTAATTTAGAAAAGAAATGTAATTTTGAATGGAAAATTATTACTTGTGTGTTCTTTTTTTTATTAAAAATCGCTTAAAAAATTCATACTTCTTAGATAGGAACATTCCGAATTGTAGATATGTACTTGTATACACGAATGAACGTGTAATAAGAAAGAGGCTGATTTGGACGGAGACAGATAGTACAAAAGGGTTCTGTACTGCCCCCATTCTCGAGATGGTTACCTTTTTATTAAATTATACAATTATAAGCAGTTAGTATATTTATAAGCCAACATTTCATTTAAATATCTAATGGTTTGAACAAAGACTTTTGAATTTCAGAGCTGTTGGCTTAAAATCTTACAGCCCCGTTTCGCATACTGATGAACCAGTTAAATGTTTTACATTGTATTTAGACAGTTTTTGGGGCCACTTGATTGCTTACTTAATATTATGCTAACTAAAATCAAATTTAGTCATAACACATCAATACATCTGTATATATCAACTGTATATAAATTCCAGGATATGTATTAGTCAAAGCGATTAAATTGATAAGATTATAGTTATAAGCGCGCTTGGGCAACGTGGCAGGCTATGGCCTTAACAAATTTCTGAGAATAGACGGTGTTCGAACAGTGGAAAGGAAAGAAAAAAGGGTTAAAAAGCAGGTCACAATGTCATGTACGACATTAATACAAATGTGAAATATAAATAAAATTTCTACAAAAACTGCTGATCCAAACATTTCAATATAGTTCCTATTTTTAACATTAAAGAAAGGTTACATCACGCCTGTAATCCCGAAGGGGTAGGCAGAGCGGTTTGTACACCAAGTCCTCAAAGTTTTTTCAATAATCCAAATATAAAACCGGTTTTTATTAATTTTTAACAGTATCAACGATTACATACTATCATTCTGGAACATAGTTATATAAGACATAATCAGTATTTTGTTTCAACAACGAATAAATTTGAGTGGACATTGGCAAACTACTATGTTGGTCCTGCCAAAAGACTCGTCGCAAAAATAAACAGACAACATGCACTACGTAAAACTAGGCACAGTTTATTTATTTAAGAGAATATTAGAACTTTTATATACAGAAAATGTGTAACAAAACGGAAATGCAAACAGACCACGTGACGGTAAATGGTCACCGCAGCCTTTAGACGTGCGCCTCAGGGGTTTGCCAATACCTTATGTGCTTTACAAGAGATCCTATTTCCAGGACTCTTTAAGAGAAATATCTCCGGTTAGTCCGATTACTTTTCGACCTACCCAAAATCTTTCTTATAATATCGCACTGAATGCTGCGAGGTCGTAGAGGAAACAATCTTCGAGGGGTATAACAGGCTCAGATAGAGAACTGCTCAACCATTTTAAGATCTCTTGAAAATTCTTGTAAATGGAATATGGAAAATGGTAGCTAGGAAAAAAAAGGAAACCTTTGTTAGACCCGATCACAGAAGAAAGTAATATTTATGTTTAAGCCCAAATAATATATATTATGTTAACGCCCCGTCATTTACCAATGACTTAGGCTCAAAGATGTGTCGGGTAGATGGGAAGATTGCCTAAAGAAACTAAGCGCTCCTGCCGAAATATCTCTGCTTGTTTATCTTCCGGTTATGTTCGCGCATCAAATAAAATCTTCTGGATGTATAAAATATGTACATACGTTAATTATTTATCAACATTATCATCACGTCAGCCTTTTCCGTTCCACTATCGGACATAGGCCTTTCCCAAGGTTGGACCGATGATAATAATCTTAAGAAGGTGGCTAATAGTGGCTGAATGACATCTGCTGAGGATCGAGTATTGTTAATTATTTTTAAAAATGTTTATTATAAAAATGTTTCATTTAAGCACGAACACTTCTTGGCATATTTATTTACAAGACCCAAATATTATTATTCATTACAAGTCAGTCTATGTAAATGTTTGTTATTTTATAAAATTGTTACCAGCGCAATTCCTTCATCTCTCCCGCTTCATTAATCTGAAACGCACTACCAAGGGAAATCAGAAGTGCTCCTTGTAACAGCTGTTTCAAGATATTAGTGAAAGGAAACCTTAGTCTTAGTTTTAGATTTGTCGTTTGCACCTTGTTTTATAAACTTTCAGGTAAAAATATAGATGCCAAGTCAAACTCGAGCAAAAATGGTTTGTTACTTAAACAATAATAATGGCCTTTGACTTATTGAAAGAATGACTGTGATGGGCAGCTCTTTTCGAACTTTCATTTTTTGAAAAAAATCATGTCAGTATTTCAGGAGTTCCGAATTAAACATAATTCATATGCACCTTGGACGTATATGTTATAAAGACTAATAGAAGGTAGCACTATACATATTTCGAAATGTCGGTAAAATTATTTTGCTTTTCTGTACTAACTAATAACTGGTAGCAAAATGTCTATGAAATGTTTCATTTTTTAAATAAAATTTTGCATATAAAAAATCTGGTCTGATCATACATACGACAAAGTAGAAGTGTCATGTATGTATTTACTTAACAAGTTAAGAGTAATAAATATGTAGTAGTTTACGTGTAAGTGCTTAAATAGTAGACAAAATCCCGATATAAAGAAACTCCGTCTGCAATACTTATGATCCTATCATTCTTTAACATTTCCCTGACTCCCCTGAGAAACTTTCGATTATCGGAAACGGGATAGCCGATACGTTTTTTATCTAAAAGAAAAAATATTTTTAACGATACTCGTAAGGGATACGAGACGAGAAAGTTAGAAACATGAAATACGAGAATTAATAAGACTTGTCAATATAATATAAAGATATATTCGGAAGTAATTGTACTGTGTACTTGGAGTTCGATTAAGTTGGCAACACTGCTGTATTTGTTGCTGGTCCCAGTCATAAGGCATTGCACTTTTCCGATTTCAAAGGCATTATAAATACAAAAAATATAAGTTGGAGTGTTTATAGTTAGCCCTTCAGACTGGCAACTTGAAAAAAAAGTTGTTGGGATTAATATTAAAATGTTCACTTCTAGAATTCAAATTAAAAACTAGTTCGTTTCAAGCCTATTTTCATTACAAGACATTCTTTTTTTAAATTAAACCTAATAATGTTATTGCTATAATTTAAAAATGTTACAGCCGAAGCCCAATTACAATCGTCATTTTAAGTCATTAAACAGCATTAACGATGTCAAAGGAAAATGATACTAACTTCATCCTCAATTAGAGCAGTATTACATTTAATTATCGCTATAACACATCCTAAATTTCACTTTAATCTGTAACAGCTCTCCAATATCAAACCTTTGTCTGATAAAGCAGCAAAAGTGTGTAGAACAAATAATATCTGACCTACAAAAAAAGCGGGAAGAGCGACGTTTATATCACCCACAGATAATCATAAGCACAGAGACCTTATTTGGCCACACGCCAAATATTTTGTTTACAAGATATGCGAGCATATCAGCGGCGGAAATAGGAGAGTAGGTACTTAGCCGCAAATTCATATTTATTTTTTAAGACAATAGAAAGAGAACTATTGGTTTATAAAACTCACCTGATATTGGTCTTAGTGTAAGATTATACTAGTCAGTAATTTTAACAGTGTTAAAAATGAAGTGACGTGTTTAACACTTTTTTAAAAAGGTTAAAAGTTTTTCCTTCTTCAACTTTTCCTCTCGGATCTGTGGAGTGCGTGAACTTGATGAAATGTTCATTATGTGGGTGTACCTTATTATTAAGATTTACTTAAAATATTTAAAATTTAAATGTTATTTTTTTCAATTCTTATTATCGCTCCTGTATCTTCCAGACGAGGTAGGCAGAGAGTATAGTACCTACACACCCATGTTCCGCCTATTACGTTTACGCCCCACCATGGAATAGAGGGTGCGTTTATTATCATACACTGGACACAAATCCAGACTCCGAACCACTACTAGGAATTTCAAGTTAGAAAAATCCAATAGTACC